>JAUMHE010000056.1:841204-856054 GCA_032359235.1 Enteromius mattozi
TTAAAAAAAAAAAAAAAAAAAAAAATGTTCCATGATCTTCCTACTGTAAATATATTATTTTTGATTAGTAATATACATTGCTACAAACTTCATTTGGATAATTTTTATAGTGATATTTCTCAGTATTTAGATTTTTTTTTTTTCGCACCCTCAAATTCCAGATTTTTAAAATGCTTGTATCTCAGACAAATATTGTCCTATCCTAACAAATGTGCATCAATAGAAAGCTTATTTATTCAGCTTTCATATGATGTATGAATCTCTATTTCTAAAAATTGACACTTAGGACTGGTTTTGTGGTCCAACGTCACAAATGGTGATGAAAGTCAAAATAAAAAATGCCACTGAGTAACCCAAAGTAAGATAAATTACAGGAGGATGAAAAAGACTTTAAAAAGATGACAGCATCATTATTTTTTTGTAGGCCTGTTTGTAAAATTTGTTGACTTTAGCAATTCTTGTTTGGATGTTTAAAATGGTTCTTTTGAATCTTTGTTTAAGGCACAATATGATTTAATTCCAGAGATGTAGGCCTTATAATGTGGATTCATGAGAATGGGTATATATTTACAGTGGTCAAAGACTTTGCATGCAGCTAATACTTTTTTTTTTTCTTTTAAAGAGTAAAGTCTAAAAAAGCAGATGAGTATTTTTTTTAATAGTTACTGACATGCAAAGTTTTTGTCTGTTTTTCCCTCTTCATTTTTGACCTAGTTTTATATTTGTATATAATGCAAATAGGACCGGTTAAGTCAACTGATTTGAACAGTTTGTGTCAGAAAAAAGATGCTGCTGCCTTCCTCAAGTTTTTTTTTTTTAGACTGTAAATTGGCTCCAAGTATCAGTGGATATTATCAGCTTTTTAGCCTTTATTCTTTCTTTTTCATTAATGTATTCCTTTCACAAGGAGGGAAAAAGATCATCAAAAGTTTAGCCGGGGACCTCTGGTTGAGTTGATATCAAATGCTTCTGGAGAAATGGCTGCTTAAAATTGCTGAGATTTTCCGATCACAGGAATTAATGACATTTTAAAATACATTTAAAAAGGAAAGTTATTTTTAATTGTAATAATATTTCCCAAAATTACTTTATTTTTACTTTATATTTGATCAAATAAATACAGCTTGAATGATAGTGAGAGACTTATTCCACTTAAACATTAAAAGAGTTTTAGCGCCCCAAAAGTCTAGCCTAAAAAAAGTTTAGCCTACATGTACCTGCAACATATCTAAACTAAATTTGTTTCTCATAATCTCAGATATCTATTGATTTAAATGAATAAGCTTAAAAGAATTACATTTGTTATAAAATATAGATGCACTAAAATGTAATGTCTCAGCTGATACAGGTTCTGAATGGTATATGCAGATTTCTTAAGGAAAAAAATGCTGTAAACTATGCAGGGAATGCTCTCATTTGGTACATCAGAGCAGGGCTGCACGATATATTGCATGCGATAGTCATGCGCGTCTCGTCAGTAAAGCCGGTTCTTTGATCCACTTTTGTCGCATCACATTAGGAGCTTCAAAATGAATTTTGTTGTGGAAAAATATATAGGATTTGAAGGCATTTGTGATTATTAGATGGGAGGTGCGTTTCAAATAATGTTTGGTAAAGGCAAAACTGTGGACCTGGCAACCCTGGCATGAGCTGGTTCTTAGGATCAAATAGAACCTGCGTTAATGTGTTATTATTGCTTTGACCTGGACAGCCATAAATTCAACACAAGAAACATTTTCATTAATAATCAGCCCTGATCATTGACTGTTTTTAAATATGGTTTTAGGTCTATGCATTTTATAATAGTGCAGATAATTGCTTTTACCAACCGATTATTGGCTAATACATTGGTGCGGATATTAAAGAGATATTATAAAGTGTAGAAAATTGAAATAATTAAGTATCCAAGCTTTGGACTGGTGGACATACAAATAGTAATGTTGAAAGTACTTAAAATATTGTTTTTACAAATATGAACATTTATGGCACTAGTGTCTAGTTTGATGTTTGACTGTAGCTGTTTATTTCAGCCTACCACACAGCAGTCGCCTCAGGATGAGCAGGAGAAGCTCTTGGATGAAGCTGTACAGGCAGTCAAGGTTCAGTCATTTCAAATGAAACGCTGTCTGGTGAGTTCAGTACATGCACGTTGTACATGCACTTTGCTTTTAACTATAAAAAAAACAGAATTTTATTTGCATTGCAGCGTAAAAGCTGCACCCTTACTCTGTTTATGAACATTTACGTCCTTCATCCAGGACAAGAACAAGTTGATGGATGCCCTGAAACATGCCTCAAATATGTTGGGGGAGTTGAGGACTTCTATGCTTTCCCCCAAGAGCTACTACGAACTCTGTATGTGTTTCCACTGCTCTATTTAAATAGAATAGAACTCACTTGCACTTTAAGAATTTTCTTGAGTGTTAAAGATCAGTGTACTGTGCTGTCATTTCTTTCAACAGCTGATATACATGTCATCTGTAGAGATGTCTTTTATTTGTTATGCTATATTCTTGTTGTAGACATGGCCATCTCAGATGAGCTGCATTACCTGGAGGTCTATTTGACAGATGAGTTTGCCAAAGGACGCAAGGTTGCAGACCTCTATGAGCTTGTTCAGTATGCAGGAAACATCATCCCTAGACTGTGAGTATCTGTGGGAATCTCCACAAAGACTATAACTGCAATAAGACATTTTCAAGATTTTGCCATTTTAGTTAAACTGGCCGGCATCGTGACTATAACATAAAATTGCCAAAAGAGCAGTCTGCATCCATTTGGTGATCTTGTTAAGAGCCACAATTTCACAAGTATACTTGCAATATGTGCTGCTCATGTATTTCTCCTGCAGATTCTTTCTCTCCCTCATCCTCTCTTTTAGCTAGTCTAGTCGTACCACTAGCTGTTTATCAGTGCCTGCACATGTTGACTTTGTAGCAAATCAATACTTTATCTAACATCTTAACTCTCTTCATTCTTTCTATTACACAGCATCAGTTTCCATTTAGAGTGAACGACAAACATGCCTTGGGCAACATTTGCATTCTTTTTTGAAAGCACACAATGCTGAAAGGTTCACTTGGGATACTGGTTGATTCAATTTAAAGGAAGGAAAAATTATTCTTAATGCTATAGTATTGTAATATTTTAGTAACCATCATAACATGGTTTCCAAAAGCTGTAATTAAAGTATTGTTTTATCAACTGAAATGTTATATCTCAGGCCTAATAGCTCTAATGTGGATTTGTAATAATAATAGGTTACTACTGTAATGCAGCCACACTTTAACTTAAAATTGCTTTCTGAAATGATTCATTAAATTATTTCTTTAAGTGTATATGTATAGTGTAGAATACACTTCAATTGAAAATGTACAAAACTTAATACTAAAATACTTAAAATTTAATATATTCACTTGGAAGATTTAGTTCCTCTAATTTTTATTTTGACAGAGAACTTCACATAAGGCTGTTTAGTTTCTGTAACCATAGGTTCACAAATGCTCTTCTTTACAAATCAACAGATCAATCAATCATCAATCCACAGAAATGTTGGAAATTATACTAATTTGAACATAGTATTCCCAAATGCATGTTAAACTTACAGGTTACGCAAACATATACTTTGTTGTATTCACAGTAAACCAAGCTGCTCTGTGCTATTGAAAATCCTTGATCACAAGCTGCTTGCCATATAAACACAGTGCTGTGCTTTACTGTGAAGCAGACAGTGCAATGAACTAGATACTTCTTTAATGACAATACAAACTGTGGTGTTTCCTGTTGGAGAAAAGAGAGTAAGAAATGCAGCTGGTATACTATGGTAGATTTGCTAACAATTTGCACCAGCTCAAGTCCTCTTTTGGCAGTAAAAACAACTGTCTGGATTTACTGCAAGACATGCAGTGAAAAAACAGGTAGACAAAGTTATATTTGCGGCTGACCTTATTGCATTATCCATTTGTAGGAGTATTCTTACAAAAAATGCAAATAATGCAGTTTGATTCACTGTGGTTTGCGGTAGTTACTTTGATGGGTTTTGTGTCATTATTTGACGCCTCAAAAAGTCATGTCTTAATCCATTTTGTGCTTGACATGACTGCAATACTTGCACATTTGCACTGCTATTGATTTGCTTTGCTTTGGTCATTATGGAAATAGAAGCTGGTTGTGTTTGTGTTCTTAAATTTGAACTTTCTACTCCCATCTGTGCTTTTGTGGGATTCATTGTGGCCTCATGCTAATCTGCCTTGTTTAGTAAATCTGACCCAATGAGTGCTAAAACAGTTTCACTTTTTTGTAAATTGACTTTCAGATAAATCAGTCTTATGCATAGAGAGATTTGTAAATTAGTATCGAATGAATTTAAGCAGTGTGGATTGGGAGAGAAAAGAAATGAGAGGAGAGTGAGAGCACAGTTGGAAAGAAGTTCGATTTTTTTTGGAGCTCATTTGTTGCCTGCTCATGTTTAATGAGGAAGTGTGTGCTGTAACCGATTGATGGAGTGCATCTGTTTGAAGAAAAAGTAAAGTAAAAACAAGCAGTCCTTAAGAAAAGCAAGAGAGTAAGTATAACCATCGGCAGTGTTTCTACCACATTACAACTGCGTTTTCATACAGAAAATAAAGTGATTTATGGGTTACTCTGGGCAAACTTTCTCTGACGAAGAAATCTCAGATTAACACTTGCCACAAATGGTACAGAACAAATCGGTCTGATTTTGGGCGAAGAAATCCCCACTTTTAAGGTCTAATGTGTTACGTATAATTGTATTCATAGCGATCCGCTCATGTGAAACATTTGTCAAATTAATGGTGTTATTTGAGCGTAGCTAACTATTAATTCACCATTGCCTGTGATGTGAACATGCTGTTTGATTTGCGAATGAGCTGCATGTGACGTCATGACCACATGTGCGCTCCCCATGCATGCTTGCAGCAGCGTAAGTTCTGCTCCACTTGCGCCTGGTGTAAGCTTGCATTGGTCGCCTAGCAACACATGACACTGGCGGTGTGAGAGACTCTTCCAGTTTAATGTGATAACAGAACCCACTTCACAGATCTTTGTGTACTGCATGTAGCCAAAGCTAGCTCTCCAGCAGCGTGTGTAAAGGTTCACAGAACAAAATAATCTGATTTTGGGATGAAGCCTCAGATTAGCAGCACAAATTAATCTGCTTGCAGTGATATTGAAACTGGGCGACAGTGAAATCTCGCTTCAGGAAATTCAGTTAAACAGTGAGGTTGAGCGAAGTTCCTCATCTCCCTGAGTTAAGGCCTTCCCATAACCATTGCATATCATTGTAGTCATTAAAGTGATGCAATTCAGTAGCGAATTAATGGTTAAATTCTAGCCTAGCTAACTAGTAATTTGCCATAGTCTGTGAGGTGGATGTGCTGTTTTGATTTGTGAATCAAGTTGTAGGCAATACATCATAACTGACTATGCCCACACATGTTGATAGCAGTGCAAGTTCTGCTCCATATTGGTCTCTAAGCAACATCTGATCCTGGAAGTTGAGAGCAACCTCCTCCGGTTCAATCTGATAAAGCACACACTTCACCGACCTTTGTGTAAACAAACAACTGCATGTAACCAAAGCTAACTCTGTAGCAGTCACACAGACATTTAAGCTAAGCCCTTTACCTCAAATGTTAGCTGTTAGCATCCGACTAAGTAGCAAAGTGTGAGTGTAAAGTGTAATGTTCAAACCACTCCTCTCTCTCTTCCTCGCTTCCTGTTTCACCTTGTGATTTTATTTTACCTCCTTTGATTTTAATTTGTTTGTTTATCCTTGTTTAGCTTGAATCTAACGATTCAGCTAAGTTGATTTTAATTAAATCTGAGATTTAATAAATCAATTGGGTGATTGGGTATTTATTCTTTCTCTTAGTTTCCTAAAGCTATTAGGACATTTTTCATTTTAGTGGTACCTTATTTTAGTTCATGCAACCGTCATCATCTTCCCTCTTGGGGTAGTATTATAGCAGTCCTAGCAACTGCTGTCTCCTTAACGAGCCATACAGGTTATTACTAACATAATTCCTGTCTCTTCTATACCCCTCCTTACTCCTTAGCAGAAACCCATTGTTTCTGTCTATGTACCTCAAGGTGTTTGTGTCCCTGCTAGCTTAGCTAACAGACCCCCTAGGTTTTGTGACACTGCTACAGCATTCCTTTTTAGCCAGGGACAACTGCTTAGTCATATCTCCTAGCTTAAACTAAATAAGGAAAGCCTTTCTTCTCCCTCAGCCTCTTCCTGATTTTATTTCAGTTTGTTTCTTTGATACCTTCATAGTGACCAAACCTATGAACCATCAGTGCTTTGAGTAATGATTTGACTATGCACAGCCCGGTTCTTAGCTGACCCCTGCTGACAGCCTGCCATTAAATTTACTCAAACCCTCTCCTTGTTGTCTTAGCACCCGGCCTCACTAGCTGCCCCTCACTAGCTATTCACACCTTACACAGCCTACAGAGCCATACCCCCATACAGTTAAACACCTCTGTACGTACAGTACTTGCATTTGCCGTCTGCCTCTCTCTGTCTCTCTGGTGTCCTCACCAAGTGTGCCAAAGTGTCTCATACATCCAGCCCTGCTACCTCACCAGGACCACCTGAAAACCCAGCAGAGCACAGTGATGGACATCCTTCAGCCTAAAGCAGCCAACGACCTGCAACAGCAAAGAAAGGAACAGCGAGACTGCAATACCAGTGGACACCTGACACCCAGCCTGAACCACCAGGAGCTGACTAACAGTTTCTTCTCCTTACCCCTTAGACAAGAGGTAAAAGAACTAAACTTACAGATCACAAAGTTCCACAAGGAACTGACACCCGCTCAGCGAGAGAAGGCACCAAACGGACGCAAAGAATCTTACACAATGGCACAACAAAAGGAAATTACCGGTCCTTAGGAGGCTCTAACAATTGCTGGACACAGAGAGCAGCTTTAAAAAGCCCCCAGGCAGGACCTGAAGAAGACCTGTTTCACACTAAGTCTGTCACGCTGTCATGTTCCACTGATCCCAGCTCAGCCGTCTACTCACACTCACAGCCACCAGAGTTTTAACGAGCACCACCTGAATTGAATCAAGCACACTGCATTTAAGCAGCGCTCACCAGGGAGTAGACGGCGGAGCTCAAGGTAACAACCTCTCATTCACACTCAAAGTTTCATGTCATGGATTATGGATTACTATTTTCTAAGACTTTTAAAGTTCACGAGCACCTAGAGCGAAGGATACCAACATCACGGATCGCGATCAGGAGATCGCTCATCTTATGTGAGGAAGCCTATTCGCTCATTGACTAGTAAGACTCATCGTAAAGAAAGCAAGGTGGCTGATTTATGTTTAAACGATCAGGAGATCGCTATATTAAATACTGTTCTACGGCTACTGTGAGGCGATCAGGAGATCGCCTTGATATACTCTCACCCCATTGATTTATATGAGTATTTTTGCCATACCTTGCCTTTATGTTGAACTTTTGATGCGTCAATAAATATCCTTTTGAGTTTACTCACGCTGCCTCTTCTCCATGCCTGAGCGTTACAGTAGCTCCGACCCTAACCGCAAAATTGATCTGGCTCTTCTTCAAACCCACAGAACTCAGGATGGCTGTCCAATTGACGAGTACGTGGAGGAGTTCCTAGAATCTGATCACTATGTGCTCTGGAGCGAGCAGACGACAAGAACTTTGTTCTGGCTGGGGCTAGATGATGGTCTGGCAAAACAGGTTGGTTATACAGACTCACAATGTTCTCTCATTCACTTAATAGATCAGGCGTTATGGCTAGGCGGTTCTTCATTGACCATAGAGGAAGTGGGTGAAACCAATCTGAAGCCGATCCCGAACCCAGTTCCAGAGTTACGGCCAGGGGTGCCGTTCCCAAGTCCAGTTCCAGAGTCTCGGCCACGAGAGCCGATCACGATCCAAGTTCCAGAGTCTCGGCCGAGAGAGCCTATCCCGATTCCAGTCCCTAGTTTTCGGCCAGGAGAGCCGATCCCGAATCCAGTTCATAGCTTACAGCCAGGGGAGCCGTTCCCGAATCCAGTTCATAGCTTACGGCCGGGAGAGCCGTTCCTGAATCCATTTCATAGATTACGGCCAGGAGTGCCGATTCCGATTCCAGTCCCTAGTTTACGGCCAGGAGTGCCGATCCCGATTCCAGCCCCTAGATTACAGCCAGGAGTGCCGGTCCCAGTCACAGTTCCAGAGTCTCGGCCAGGAGTGCCGATCCCGATTCCAGCCCCTAGATTACGGCCAGGAGTGCCGATCCCAGTCACAGTTCCAGAGTCTCGGCCAGGAGTGCCGATCCCGATTCCAGCCCCTAGGTTACGGCCAGGAGTGCCAATCCCGATTCCAGCCCCTAGATTACGGCCAGGAGTGCCAATCCCAATTCCAGCCCCTAGATTACGGCCAGGAGTTCCGATCCAAATTCCAGCTCCAGAGTCTGTGCTGCAAGAGTGCCCTCCAGAGTCTGCGCTGCAAGAGCGTTCCCCTGAGAGCACGCTGCAAGAGCCACAGCCCAGAGAAAAGGAAAGCCTCCCCAAGAATTTTTTTTGGGGGGGGGTGGGCTATAGGGTCCCGCAGCAGCCAAAGGCTGCCCCTAAGTCCCCACAGTCACAGGCAGCCCTCGAGTCACCACGGCCTCCCAAGGCTCCAGATCCGTCATGGCCTCCCAAGGCTCCAGATCCGCCATGGCCTCCCAAGGCCCCTGGTCCACCATGGCCTCCCAAGGCTCCAGATCCGCCATGGCCACCCAAGGCCCCTAATCCACCATGGCCACCCAAGGCCCCGGATCCACCATGGCCTGCTAAGGCACCAGATCCACCATGGCCACCCAAGGCTCCTGACCCACGAGGGTCTTCTACGCCCACCCACCCCCCTCCTCGTATTCTATGGATGATGTCTTGTGGTGCGAGGACGCACCCTCGGGGAGGGGGAGGTGATGTCACGCTGTCATGTTCCACTGATCCCAGCTCAGCCATCTACTCACACTCACAGCTACCAGAGTTTTAACGAGCACCACCTGAATTGAATCAAGCACACTGCATTTAAGCAGCGCTCACCAGAGAGTAGACGGCGGAGATCAAGGTAACAACCTCTCATTCACACTCAAAGTTTCATGTCATGGATTATGGATTACTATGTTTCTAAGACTTTTAATGTTCACGAGCACCTAGAGCGAGGGATACCAACGTCACGGATCGCGATCAGGAGATCGCTCATCTTATGTGAGGAAGCCTATTCGCTCATTGACTAGTAAGAATCATCGTAAAGAAAGCAAGGTGGCTGATTTATGTTTAAACGATCAGGAGATCGCTCATCTTATGTGAGGAAGCCTATTCGCTCATTGACTAGTAAGACTCATTGTAAAGAAAGCAAGGTGGCTGATTTATGTTTAAACGATAAGGAGATCGCTATATTAAATACTGTTCTACGGCTACTGTGAGGCGATCAGGAGATCGCCTTGATATACTCTCACCCCATTGATTTATATGAGTATTTTTGCCATACCTTGCCTTTATGTTGAACTTTTGATGCGTTAATAAATATCCTTTTGAGTTTACTCACGCTGCCTCTTCTCCATGACTGAGCATTACAAAGTCACTGTAAAAGCAGTGTATGTGGAATTTAACGAGAGAGACACTAGAGCTAAGGCCTCGGAAGGCCATCAGCATGCAGCTAGAGCTGAAGTACACAAACTAGACTCAGCAAAGAGGAGCTCAACATGGACCAGAAAGAACTGAAACAGTTCTAGAGACTATGCATGGACCTAAGTAAAAATCACCTTGCTGCGTACAGCCAGCAGAGCAAACACCTGCACCCCTGCACACAGATACGAAGGGGGGAGACTTGACACTTGACACCTGCTTGACACTTCACAAGTCGACTTCCTAAAAACCACTGCAGCCGCAGAAGGAAAAGTATTTATTCAGGCACACTTTGAAACAACACATGGAGTGACCCTCAAAGACCTCAAACGATGGCCAGACACATCCCTGCACTCTCACCAGAACTTGCAGGAGACCATGATGTCCATGCTCACCTCAGAGATCTCAGCGTGAACCACCAAGATAGACTCTATCTACTCTGGATCGCCTCTAGCCAGGGGTGCAACACTTCCTGGCCCTACAGCCAGGACCCATCCAATTGGAGTGCCAGCAGCATAAACAAGTCATCATAAAGAATTCTCAGATCCAGAGTCTGAGCAAAGACTGATTGCTGCCCTAGCCACCAAATAGGACCGGGATGAAACTCCCCACACCTACTACAACAGACTTTGACAGAGCTTACAGTAAACCTGGGATGGGGAGAGGACACCAGCTTTTAGCTTTCCTCTGAAACTTCCCCCCTATTGTAAGCCACCATATAGACATTACAGCCTACCACACCGTCTATACAAAACTGCGTGACCTGACACAGAAGGTCTTTAACAAACACAAGGCCTCCGCCAAAATGTGTTTTTAAGACCCCACTGATTCTGAACTACACAACCCTGAATCTAAAGCAGGCACCAGAAGGAACCACCCAAGTTTTACTCCAGGCTGAGGCCTTGACTTTCCGTGTAACTCAAGATCCACGGATCGCGACAGATCTCTCTCTCAGCTCTCCTTTCATCTACCAATCATCAGAGTCAGGACATCTTTGGAATTCATCACTCTTCAAACCAGGAAGAACATGATTGCCAATCCAAAACCTTGGTACCATCAGGATTTCGAGACTTAGTTTTAAGAGGTTTAGTATTAGTTATAGAACCCGTTATGAATGGCACTGATGGTTTTACAGGTGGTCAACTGACTCTCTTTTCATAACTTCAATTTTGGCTTTTCCTAATGGTTTACCCTTAAGCCTTCTTTGCACTTTCCCCTTCGGAACACAATTTCAGATATTTTTTGATGAACAAAGCTTTTACGGGTTTGGAACGAAATGGGGGTAACTGATTCATGACAAAATTTTAATTCTGGGGTGGAGTGACCGTTTAAGCAGAAAAACAACATATCTTATATTACCCTATACTGATTAAAGAAAAATATCTGAAGCACAACGGCAACATGGGTAAAAAAGAAAAAAAAGAAAAAGCCAACATAAAATATTACAAAAAAGTATGACAAAATGAATTTGAAAGAGATCTATGACTCTGATCTTGCTTTTCTTTAGAAAAAAAATACAAAATAATAATTTTGATTAATGAAACCCTATAGCATACTGGGGTGTGAAGCAGCAACGTGCAGCCCACTGTGCTCTTCAATATCTGATCCATTCAAGACATTAATATTCATATAAGAATTTGCCTGTCATTAGAGGTGTGACATAAAGCTTGTGATGGAGCATAAAAACAATGCTGCATACTGCATACTGCCAGATAATGAAAACAGAAAACCATCTAAATGCAACTGATGCCGTACTACTCAAATAAATCAATCATAACTGTATATTTTCACAAATAATTCATGAAAATGCATGGCTGGAAAATCTCTTAAATATTTGACATACACAAAAGGCTACATTATCTGGAAACATGGGATAAAAATGTAGCTAAATAAATGTCATAAATCCATAATTAATTTAGGAAGACAAGCATATTTTTACATCTAATTTGTCTATAGTGTTTAATTTGTCATCTCTGATTTTGGTCTGTGTTATACAGTATCTGGTCGAAAAAGCCTCTGCTTGCCAGGCTTCAGGATTCCTTTTTAAAAATGTATTTATTCGTGTTGGGTGTCAGGTACAGATACTAGAAGAATTTACAAAATGCATGTCAAGTGTGAATATTGTTTTAAACATTTGCTAGTGTATTCCAAGCACTGAATTCTAGAAGTTAGAAACAGCTTTTAAGTAAGTGCAGGTAAATCTTTAGTGATGTTTAGTTTCTTAATGTTTAGTTTATTTGTGTAAATTATTTTACTATTCCTATGTGTAAGATCAAACACTTCCTTCTGTTGTGCCCCAAATCTCTTCAATTGAAATCTCAGTCAAATCTCAGTCTTTCTCTCAGAACAGCCACTGCCATTGACTCTAGACATACCAGACTACACTATTTATTCATCACACACACACACACACGCTTCAGTCCGCAGACCACAACACAGCACCACTGGGATGCCTTTCCAGGAACAATCCCCCTCCTGTGCTCCACATTACCACAGAGTTGCTCCTGAATCTTTCTCTCGCAAGTGAACTGACAGAGGTTTCAGTAAAGGCTAATCTCATTATTGTCCTTGTACAGGATACTGAGGCTTTCTAACCCCACTATAGCACTACATTTCCCAGGTCTCCCTAGGGGCGAAATGCAGATAAAAAAAGCAGAACGTTCATGAATACGTGAGCAGCAGAGCAGAACTCAGACACTTAGCACAATGCCAGGCATGAATAAAAGATGGAAAATCTCTCATCAGGGTGAAATATCTGTCCCGCTGATCTGCGCTATAGCAGAACCGCTTGCGGACTGTCACGAAAATGTCCATATCAGCAAATATGAGCAAGACAGATGGATGTAAAAACGTTTTTGGGGGATGTGGCACTGTAGTGGCTGTTAAAGTTGAATGGTGATGAAATATTGATGTTTCGTGGTAGGAATAAGAGGAAAACTGTCTTTTGTAGAAGAACATTCACTGGAAAGGTTGTGGAACAGAATTTGTAAAAGAATGCACAGTGGCACAGTGTGTCTAACCATTGTTCAAAAATTTCATTTGTTACAAAGTTTTAACTTACGTATTTATTTATTTATTTTTTACAAATTCTGTAAAAAGAAAAGCCAGCATTTCATCCATTAATTTGTGTTTTTACTTTTAACATTGATCTTAACTATGTTTTATTCACTTATTAAATCTTGTTTGATAATTTCAAGCTCTGATAGTAACTAAACCTGAACATTTGTTTGCATATTGTTTGCACATAGTTGTGCCATCAACAATAAAGAGCCATCAAGATGGCACTTATTGTGACATTGACTAACCTACTGTAGCACATGTATACTTGATTATAATGTAAACTGCAGTGTTATTTGTTATATTTAAAGTTATTTGTTTAAAGAAAATATGTTTTTACCTCCAGTTTCACTGAAAAGGCTTAAGGCTTGTCCCAGACTAAAATGCATGTTTGAGCTGTTTCAACAGAAAATTCCTTGCTCTGAAATATCTTATAATATGTCAGTGCCATTGTTCTGTCTCAGGATGCAAACCTGTAACATTTTCTTCAAAGGCATTTTAATAAATGCTGCTTAAATACCTTAATTTAACTACAGCCTAGTCCTAGCTTAAACTAAGCCCTGTCTGTGAAACCAAGCCTTAATGTACTAAATTGCAAATTCGTAATGTAATTGTTTACCATAAAAGCCTGTCGGTACATTTGGCAGTACGCTTTTACCATATTTCATAGACAATAGAAGTAAATATCAAATTATATTAAAACATTACACATATTGAAACTAAGCATATAATACATTTTCAACATCCAACATTTTAAACATTACATTTAGTACACTTGAATATATTCTTTTGAAATATATATATATATATTTTTTTAAAGTGAGTTTGTGTGTGTGCGCACATGCTAGTAAAAGAGAGGGAGAAAGAAAAGGTACAAGCAAAAAGGAAAAAAATAAGATAAGAGGATGTGTGGTTAAGGAATTGTATTTGAAGAAATTTAGTGTGCTACAATACCCTCTTGTCTCCACAAGCTTGAGGAAGGCTGGATTTTTACAAGGATATAGAAGGCAAACAACTGATCACAGCAATGGGTCCAGGAGGCCAAACGATAAGATAATCACAGCCTCTCAAAACAACCATGGCCACAGATGCAAATCAACTTGCTATTTATAGAAAACCCTCTGCATCTCTGTAAAGACAGCCATACCTCACTAATGAAGACCTGAGAGAACACGGTTACCCCTCTGAATTCACTAGTTCACCAGCAATAAAGAATTGGCTTGGTAGAATTGTGGTGTCATCTCGATTTCACTTTTACCCTATATTTTACATTCAGTTAAAAAGATATGCTTTAAAAAAGACAAAACAACCAATTAAAGCTACAAGGATAATGTGATGGTACAAAAAGTGAAGTGACCTGGTGAGATGATGTAGAAGAAATCCTTGAACTCATCCATCCAAACTTCAGCCAGTCGTCTGTTGTTTTTGTTGATCACCTGACCGGTTCCACCAGGGAAACTGTATGGTGTGGCCTTCCTGAACACATGGCCCACATGAGAACATGTGACTATCTCTAGAGATCCTCCACACTGCCAGATCTATTCATACACATACAAAAGAAATACAATTAGAATCATCAAGTATCTTTAAAACTTGGCCATGTACAATTAAAAAAAATCCAGCATGTATTTCTGAATCATTGAAAAATGGAGCTCTCACCCTAAAAGACATCTCAAGATTTTCCCCTCCCCATATGTCCATGCCTGAATCATAGGTGCCAATCTCTTCAAAATAAGTTCTGTCAATGGAGAACAGACCTCCTGCCATTGTGGGAGTTCTGTGGAGAAGATTTAATTAATCTGACAGGGTATAAATACTGAATGCTATATATACTGTATGTACCCACCATCAATAGTGAGGTTAAGTGATGTGAACCACTGTAGTCTGTGTAAGAGAATCTTCTGATCAATAACCTTCTTTATAGGGGTGTAATGATACATTGATAAGGATCAAATCAATACCAATCAAATGACTACCAATTTGATGTATAGATGCAATATCTTATACAATGATGCAATGATTTATGCAATGTGTTATTATATATGATATGTATTGATTCTTATAAATGTATTATTATATATATATATATATATATATATATATATATATATATATATATATATATATAGA
>JAUMHE010000056.1:884011-899418 GCA_032359235.1 Enteromius mattozi
TCACTGCATTATTACAATTAATGACAAAAATAATGTTTGGAAATGTAAACTGATATTTCCAACTGACACGCTACCGCTAAAGATAGAAATAACCCACTTAAAACCATTTTTGTTGACCATAAAAATACTTTGTTGTGTTTATTATAAAGTGTTTTGGATATCATTTCTTTTCTTTTCTTATTTACTTTACCCATGATGGCATCCAAAAAGACTTTTAGCTATAGCAGTAAATGAGAATTGTGGTATAATCTATTATAGTCAGTTTGATTCAATAATATTAAATATTTGCCTTTTTTTTCTTTCTCAAAACTATGCACAAATCCAAGAATTGCTCACACAAAATGCAAAATGACTCACATCTCTTGCAAAATGAAGCACTGCATTTAAAACATCGCAAACATTTGCAAACACCTTTGCCATAACATTAATACCTGTTCGATTTTTGTGAGTTACAGAGAGGATTGTGTGTTGTGTTTTGCAGAAAGTGTTTTATGAAATTGAAAACTGAGTCAAAGACTGAGGATTAGTGTATGGTTTTACAGATTTGGTGTGTGAAGTGTCAGCTTTCAGAAATCGATACAGTGTCCATTTTCAGGTCACCTGACTAAACGTGTTCAGAGCGTTTGAGTCCTCCTGAAGCCCAGCGCTTTACACAGCATGTTTGTGTGTGTGTGTGAGAATGTGTTCATGTGCATGTTTGAAGTCTGAGGCTGGATGCTCGTTTGGATGTGAATGTAATTACGGTAGGAAGATCAAAGACGTCCAGGACGAGTGATGTTTCGGGGGAGACTTTAACCACACAGCTCTCTCTTTCTTCCGCTCCTCTGTTCTTCCCTCCAGCCCTGCTGCTCGTGCACATCTCCGCTCGTAAAAAATCATGAGGGCCGTATTTGTCATCTTTATGACTGAGACATATTCTGTGATGAAGACTTTCTGAGAGATGCTGTGTTTCTGGTACCACGGTAAAATGACCGTATCAGATGGAAATACCACGGTACTGAATCGTTACCATATTATATAGCAAGAATGCTATGCCATGCTACATGTTCAAAGTATCAGCACAATATAAGTCAAAGGTGTGAGCACAATCTCTTTATTATTGATAGTTTCCACATTTCAGTTTGTACACTCTCAGAAATAAAGGTAGAAAAGCTGGGGCGGTCCATTTTCAAACGGTACGCTTTTGTACCTATTATGTTCAAATATGTACCTTTAAGGTACCAAAATGAATCCTTTAGATACAAACATGTACCTTTTGAAAAGAGAGTGTAATAGACTACTAGTGAGAAACCAAAAAAATGTGACACACATCGAAACGCTTCTTCTTCGTCTTGATTTCATCTCTGCTTGTACATGTACTCGACAAACTTCACATGGGATGCTTGTAAACAGTATCAAAGAAACTATTTTAATTCCATACATAGGCCCTCTCATTTCAGTCTGCTGTGTGTAAATGTTTGGCTTTCAAGTGTACAGTAAATCTCTGCGATACCTTTTTGTATTAGTGTTAGTGTTTGATCTCTCTGTAAGCTTCAAGCTCCATTGATTACACAGTGGCGTAAAGTAGTAGTTAATCAATTAAAACGCATTTCTGGAGCTTTATTTATGAGATTTAACCTTTATAAGCTTTTGACATCTTTTCTTGGCGTTATTTGATTTGCAGCAGACGCCTGGCCGGGGTTTTACTGTGTAAATGTGAGCACCTCCAGCGCGGCCGGCTGCTTTCTAATGTACTCAAGAGGTAAATTGGTGTCTCTTGAGTAGGTGTGTTGACCTTTAAGAGACAGGGAAAGGACATTCAGTCGAACTGAATGCCACAGCACTAATGCCTCGCAGCAACTATCTTAGCAGCATGCTTCACATAAAATACTTGTGCATTAATATGAGTGAAGGGGGGTTGAACTTTACAGTTTGGGGACAAAATTGTCCCCAGTCGTTCTCAGGTGAAAAAATATAAAATACATAATATATGCAATAATACAATACATAATATAAATACAACATATATAATAAAATACAATACACACTACCATTTAAAAATATATATATATGCTATAAGCAATAATGCATTTTGATAGTAAAGACTTTTACATTGTTACTCTTAAACTTTCTGTTCATCAAAGAATACTGAAAAAATACTGATAATGTTTCAAATCAGCGTATTGGATTGATTTCTGAAGAAACGTGACTCTGAAGCAAAATACTTCACAATACTACTGTTTTTACTGTAATTTTTGAGTACATAAATGCAGCCTTGGCGAGCAGAAAGTAGAGTATTTCTTAAAAAATTTCTTATTTTCTTAAAAAGGGGTTAATATAAAACTAATAATTAGTGTGTCTATAAATAGTAAATATATGACTTTTAGAATTAGCAAAATGTATAATAGTCATTCACAGGAATCCATGACTGAAATTTATGCCCAATAGAAATAAAACATATTTTTTTAAATATTAAAAATAGAAATATCACTGTGGCCTATAAAAATGTACAATATTTGGTCGTTGTGAGCATTTATAGTGACATTAGAGTTAAAAAAAACAAAATCATTGATGTATTCATTCATCCTGCCCTGGGACTAAACATGAAAATGAACATTTTATGAACTGTTTTATCACTGATTAAAAATAAACATTAAATAATGACTATTCAATTATTGGGTTAGAATTAGTCTTCAGGTTAAATATGATTTAAATATATTTCATTCAGATAGCATGTCCTCACAACAGATTGTTGTCTGTAGACTAAAGCAAAATTCTACCCAGATGAAGAATATGAGCTTGATGCACATCTGTCAGCAGTCTCTGAAGCGTTCAGTGGCATGTTGAAAACACAGAGAACACAGAGCTCCTGTCGTCCGCAGCTACTCGTCTGCAAGCCCCGGCCAACCAGAGACTTTATAGAGTGCAAAACCACTGGCTCCACGCAAGCACCGAGGAGCTGCTGTGTCCCGCCGCGTCATGAGAGAGACGCTGGGAAGATGTGTGCGGGTTCAGACGCGGGGACACCCCGTGGCTCTGTCTCCTCTGGGAAACTGAGCTGTCCTGAAGGAAACAAGGCCTCTCGTTCCCATGAGGAGCGGCGGGTCCCTGCTGAACGCCCAGCTTGTGGCTGGAGATCAAGTAATGAGACGACTGACACGGAGCTTAAACAGAAGCAGATGGCATTAATAAAGTGCCGTGGGAGTATGTGTGTGTGTGTGTGTGTGTGTGTTCACGGCTGTCCTTCTGTGTACAGTCATCTTAAAGACTCTCAGGTGTGTATGTGTTTGTGTGTTTGCGAATGTAGTTTAATGCATCTGAGCTGAATAATACTATTAATGTCTTTAAAAAATTAAATAAATAAATCAGACCCCAAACTTCTAAACTTTAGCATGTATATAAATATACACCGCCCTTCAAAAGTTTGGAAACGCTCTAGAAGAGTTTTGGACAGTATTGGTATGAATCCTTTTTAATTTGTGATAGTTTTGCACTGATAAGGAACAACACAAACTACAAAAACATATTTTATTACGTAAACAGTTTATACATAGAAAATACTTACATTTTCGATTCATCAGAATATCCAGCATTAGCAGCTATTACAGCTCTGTATAATCTGGGCATCTGAGCTGTCGGTTTATTCAAACATTGACTTGATATATTACTCCAAGCCTCCTGAAGGATTCCCCTAAGATGATTCACACTGGTTGGACACTTCTTACGGACATCACGGTCCAGTTCCTCCTATAGTAGATCAACTTTGGCATATATATTGAAATTATTATGTAATCAAAATGAAAATTATTATTGCTGGTCTTCACTGATAATGTCAAGTTACTTTAATGTACAGGATTTATGCTAATATCATCCCAAACCACACTTTGCCAGGGGTGTTTCCAAACTTTTAAATGGTAGTGTGTGTGTGTGTGTGTGTGTATATATGCAGTATATATATATACATATATACATACATACACACACACTGACAGTATCTTGCATTATAACACTTTTAGGTACAGCTACATCCATAATGCTAACAATATGTGTGTGTGTTATCAGTGGGATGGGGTTTTGGTTCCTTGCCGCTGTCGCCTCTGGCTTGCTTAGTTGGGGGCATCTAATTTCTAGTGATTATCGTCGTTTTGATTACAGAGACCGTCTCTGCATTTGATAAATAAATAGTTTAATCTCATCATTATACATTACCATCACTCTGTTCTCTTATTTGAGAATGTTCAGTGCTTTGCTACAATCTGTATTGTTAAAAGTGCTATATAAATAAAAGTGACTGATTGATTGATGTTCACTGGAGTGTTTGTGTGTGCTGTTGAGGTAAATACTCCGCCAGTGTGATTGATCTGAGCATTGATGAGCACAGCATTCACCTGTTCACAGGCAGCAGATACTGATCACAGCTTTCACAGACTCAGATCCACCCCCATTACTGCAGGATTCACAAAAAAGCAGCAGTTGTACCTTGGACAGAATCAATCTCAGCTCACAGGGAGATTCTGTTGCAGTTATTCACCTTGCCAAGACTTTGCTTTGCGTTCATACACATGCAGAACTGTGTCTGTATTTATTATGTATATATAAATACGCACACATTCATGTATATATTTAAGAAAATATGTTGTTTACATATTAAACATATTTGTAATATATGCATTTAAATACATATAAATATATTCAAAATATATACATTCATGTTTTTGTATTTATATATACATAATAAATATACACAGCACACACACACACATGTAAACAAAAACTTTTATTCTGGATGCGATTAATCATTTGACAACACATATTTAAAAAGAACACTACAAGTGCACGCTCAATTCAACCAAGCGCACTTCTTCTTCACAGATGTCAGCTAGCTGTAAATATGTTGCCTAACAATCTTGAATCTTGCTCAGCAAGATTTTCCTCAAATGACTTCACACACAACCTGAAGAGAAAACTGATTGTTGAACAGATAGTTTACTCTAATGCCCACTATAGTGACCATTTTTGGCTACACTGAAAATGCAGACTTGGAATAGCGTTATGAATTGTGTTCTGACACATTTCAGAATGCAATACTAAGAGCACTTACAGTTTGGCTGAGCACTTGATGGATAGCGATGTGAATGACTGTGAGAGTGTGTGAAGACCTGGGTCAGTGTGAAATCAAGTGAGAAAGCAGCACACTGAATTATGAGCTTGCATGTCTGAATTCACATTTTTCAATGGATGCCTTCGACAAAGTCACAAGTCTCTGAATTTTGCGGGCATGATGACGTGTCACACCTTTGGGTTTTTTATTTAGTTGCAGTGCACCTTCGCTGTTGAATAGCTTGACAGTGTTCTCTGATACAAACACTAGTGCAGTGATTCTCAACTGATGGTGAGTCACGGCTCAGAAATAGGCTGCAGGTCTCTTCTGACAGAGTCATGAACAGCAGGGGAAAACAATGCTACATCTAAATGCCAGCATGGACAGAAACCACACAAAACTACAAAGTAAAAGGCAATATGATCCAACACAGGCTCATGAATATATATATATATATATATATACATTTCTTTTTTCAAATAAGTATGAATTTGCGGTAACACTTTAGAATAGGTAACACTTGTTAACAATTAACTACCACAAAAAAAACAGTTGTCGTTTAGCAATTATTACAAATGTGTAATTACAGTATATTTAAATTCATGACAAGCTTGGGTTACACTTTTGAGGTGTTCCTGTTACAGTGTAATTACACATTTATGCACTGCATAATATTAATTAACTACATGTACTTACTATATGATTATGGTTTGGCTTAGGGTAATTATGCATAATTTAATGTTATTATAATAGTAAGTATGTTTGTAACAAAGACACTTTACAATAGAGCATTACCCAAGTTTCAAAAGAAATTACATTGATTATTAGTTATTAGTTACAAAAATTACATTTAAAAATGACCTTTAATAAATATTACTTATTTTTTAAAATTCCAAAAAGAAAAAGCAAAAACAAAACTAAAGTTACATTACATTTCACATAAAATACTGCATTCATTTGCACTTTTAAAGTATAGGCATACTATTTCTATGATAAGGATATTCTGAAGTAAACTTCTTATTCACACAGATTTGGCTGCTATAGAAACACTGAAATTCAATGGATATTTAGACATCAACATCGTTACATTTCCAAGTGAGCTAATGTCATGTTTCCTATTTTGCATATTATTTGAAATTATGCAGTTTTTGCATATATTTTTCATATGTTTGTATGAAAATTGTGGTATTTGTTTCGCCATTTGATGTTTTAAGTAAAACTGAGGCTGCTTTAATGTTCAGACGTCCTCCATCAGATCTTCCCCTGACTCTCTCTCTCTCTCTCGCTCTGTCTCAGATAGACTCGTCTAGCTCTGTCTCTGAGCTCCGTCTCACCTCTGCTGTCTTGGCTCCGGATGGGGCGATTTTTTCCCAAACTACAGGTGTTTTCATTAGGGCTAATGATAGCATGCGACGCCCAGCGCCGTGGTGATCGCTGTTGTTTATTAGTTCTGTGATAAGCATTATAACAAAACGCACATGTCACAGCGAGCGTCCCGCGGCCTGCCGGCACTAATGAGATAAATAAATGAATTTAGTACAGCCACAAATGGCTCCTGAGAGCTAGTTACCAGAGCCGGAGAGGAGAGAGAGATGAGGTGAGCGCTCTCGCGAGGGTCGGGCGACGGCTGATGTACATATGTCCTTGATTACCGCCGGTTCCCCTGCTTTTATTCTAATAAGTGACATTCTTTGTACTCCTGTGGACAGCTAGACAGTCTGACAGTGGATGGGAATAAATATTGCATGTGGCTCACATTAAGCTGTCAGCTGCGGGCCAAGAGAGAGACGGAGAAATTCACATGACGTTCGGAGCAGCTACACTTTCTCGGCTCTTGTCACAATTGTCACATCTTGATGATCTCTCCCCTCCTTATCCCCCCCATCTCTCTCTCTCTCTCTCTCTCAGTGACATCATGGCTTATCTCAGTACAGTATTTAGTGCAGCCTCTTGAGGGGTTTGTTCAATTTTATCCCTATTTACCAGTCAGTTTTGTTACAAATTGTGAGTTGCTCTGTGATGATGATGATGATGATGCATCACATGCTTTAAGCTTAATATTACTTGGTATACTTTCATGCCACCGATTTTAAATTCACACAGCTTTCTTTTGACGTTGTTCACTTGTAGTGTAGACAGAAATCTTGTTCATAAAGGAGTCTGGTTTTGTCTTTGCAGTTTTGATAGCTAATGGCTTTCTCTTGTTAATTGTGTTAGTTTAGCAAAACCATCTTCTGAAGTCTGCTGCAGTTATAGATATTCATAAATATGTATGACTACAGTCACAGTGCAGATGCATCAGCAGCTTGCTCTCTAGTGTTCACAGACTGGCTTTGACATTGTGAAAAATAAGTCTGTAGTCTTCAGTGTGATGTGAGACAAACACAGCTCTGTGCGTCTGTGTTTATCACCTCTGAGAGAGAGAGAGAGAGAGAGAGGCAGTGAAAGAGAAGGACATTCAGAGTGAAGGAGCACATCTGCAGATCCTCTTGTGTGTGTGTGTGTGTGTCCGCGGGGTGCAGTCAGCGTCTGCGCTTGTGTCCTTCCAGTTGTTCACTGCTGTGAGGATGAAAAACTTCCTGCTGTGATCTCCATCCCACTCTCACTCCTCCATCAGCTCATCCCTCTTTCCTTCATCTCTCCACACACATACACATTTGTTTTTGTGAAAAGTGGGGACATTTCATAGGTGTAATGGTTTTTATACTGTACAGACCATATTTTCTATCACCCTACACCAACCCTACACCTAACCCTACCCCTTACAGGAAACTACAGCCATTTTTAGATTTAAGAAAAATAAGTGTTTTGAAAAATGGGGACATGGGTAAATGTCCTGAAAAGTCACATTCTCCTTGTAATACCCTACCCATGTCATTACACAGATTTAGTTGTCATTTTTCACAAAAACATGCACACACACACACACACACACATTGGGTTTGCATGCTTTATGGGTATTCCATAGACATAATGGTTTTTATACTGTACAAATTGTATTTTCTATCCCTTTAATCCAACCCTATCCCTAATCCTGCTCTTAATACAAAACTTATTTGCATTTTTATGTTTTCAACACACTTCATTCTGGATGATTCATAAGCTTGTTTCATTGTAGAGACCTAAAGAAAATGTCCCTATAAAGTCATAATGTACTGGTGTTGCTGTACTTGTGGGGACATTATTATACTATGTTTAGTCCCCAGAAAACACACACACACACACACAGAGATAGAGACAGATAGCGAATAACTAAAAATAGATATTTAAGAGGGGAAAGGTGGCACTGAAGTTTTGTTGATCAGAGAATGAATGGCATTTATTTTGGTAATGCTTTATATTCATTGTCTCATTCTTCTGACAATAAGCAACATTGCACCTACATGTCAATTATCTCTCGTTAGAGTCTACAGAATGTCTGATTAATATCTGCTAACTCTTTATTGTGATGATCTCCCAACAGATATTCTACTGATGTAACTTTGCAAGTACATGTCAGCTTATTCTAACCCTAACCCTAACCAGTCTACTAATACTCTATTAACACTAATAGGAGTTAGTATATATAGGGGGAGTGTTACTTATAGTCAACATAATGTTCAAAAGGGTTATTTTTCATACACAGGGGAAATACATCATCATTTTTCGATGTGCAGGGTACTTCATTGTTTTCATCAGATCAAGGCATGTATGTGTCAGATCAGAATGTATGTATTCTTTGCATATGTAAAAGTATCAGTTTTATAAATATATATGCAAGTGTAGATACGTCTTAATTACATAAACACTCAACAGGCAAAATCGTCCTACTTTATATTAGGTGGTCTTAAATGTTCTAACATTTAAATGAATCATTTTGGTACAATGCACTTATTGTGTACATACATGTTTTCACATTGCACTTATCTTTTTATTTTTTTAAATGTTTACCTTACTTTTTTTTTTTTTGTTTTTACCTGCCTGTGTCTGTAATTCATTTCTGTAATTATATTTATAATTACCAAACCTGTTCCTAACCTTAACAGTATCCCTTCACAATAATAGCAGAAGTGTTTTGTAATATAACATGAACACAATAAGTACATTCCACTTATTGCACTTATTTTTATAGTAATTAAAGCCACCTAATACAAGGTGGGAGCCGGGTATTTATTAATTATTTATTAAAACGCACACACAATTTCATTATGGTGATGAATCCATGTGTCTAAAGCCAAATGTTTCTCATTGAAAGCTATGGAGCACATCAAAAAACAAACAAACAAACAAACAAAAAGACCTAAAGGGATTCCCTGCATTAAAAAGCAGCTCGGAGGATGCCAATGTGTGATAAGTTGGGAGTAAGAATATGTTGGCCTGCAAGTGCTTTATACAGGATATCAACTGTGCAAAGCGGAATATTACATACCACCCAAATACCAAGAGATTCTTCCTGACTCGCTCTGCCAGTTTAGCCGAAGTGCTAAACCTCTTTATCTGTCCGCCTTAATGACTCTCTCTTTCTCTTCTCCAGCACTAAAAGCCTGAAGTACAGTTTAAACCACCTCTAAATACAGACACACTCCCAAGGAGAAATCCTTTCCTTTCCTTTCCTTCGCTTTCCTTTCCTTTCCTCGTCTCTTCTTCTGAGACATTTAAGGGGATCAAAGCTTAAGCCCAAGGCCATCTCTGGCATATGAAAACACTACACACACACATAATTAGCATAGACTCTGTTTAGATCGTAAATGTGTATCTTTCATCCTGTGTTTCTCCAGTAATGCCATGTATATCTGCTGGGTGACCAAACAGCAGAGCTGAACTCATCTGATTGGATAACGGCTTGACTCTGACCCCTGACCTGTTCATATACACTCCCAAATAAAATATTAAATGTACATCGCACATGAATGTAGGTCATGGTTAATTGATTTATTCCATCGACATGTTTATGGTTTCTGTTAATGTCAAACAATTTTACCAAAAGCACATGCAAGCGGTGCAGCTGAACACGAACCGGCGTGTGATGAAAACCTTCATCAGCGTAGCGGCCCGTTAGAGCTCGTCAGCTCTGAGTGATTAGCTGAAATAATGTCTCTGTCAGCCTTAATCACATTAAAACGTGGTTAACATTTAATTTTTCTCTCTTCATATGCAAAAATTTCCACTAGATTTGCAGTGAAGGCCATTGAAATTCCATTATAAAAAGAATAAAAATTTCAGGCATCATTTGTTCAGAGAGAAAGAATGGAAGTGGATGAAGAAAGTGCTGAATCTTTCTATTAGCACAGGGCTGAGAAATGATCTTCAGCCGTACGGGATGTGAGGTTTGAGACCGGACGCCCCGGACACACATCCACCCCGACACTGACCCCATTATCTGTGACCCTGCTGACTGTGATTTACACACGTTTGCTTTCCATTGGATAGACAGTAATACAGTAAAATACATAGGGTTACAATCATGCTTCTGCTTCAGTTACATGAATCTGTCAGTATTTGGAAAAAGAAAAAACTATGACAACAATGTACTGGTGATTAGTAGTAGATATTTGAAGTCTGATCCCCTCAATTTACCATAAATGTATTTCAGGTATTCCAGGATGGCATATTGGTGTCTGTAATTTTTTCTGTTATTTAGTTAAGCAATGCTTATCGACCTGCAATACCAAAATCATGGCTGTCTATAACAATGGCCAATGTTAATACGTAAGGTTCACAGGAACAAACAAGAATAGACAAAACACCATCATCATAACACACTAGTAATGCAATATTTGGTAACACTTTATTTTAAGGTGTCCTTGTTTCACGTTACATGTACGTACTATTATAATGATTAATAATGCAGAATTACATGTAGGTAACCCATAAGACAAACCCTTATTCCTACCCCAAACACATGTAGTTAATTAATATTGCTCAGTATTACACTGTCATAAGAACACCTTAAAATAAAGTGTAAACAAATAACACAATATGTAACAAAAAATATTCAAATCATATGTGATTATACTGTATTTATAGAGGACTTCTGGGTTTGAGCTTTACAGTTTTTACAGTATGGTAATTTATTGGTTTTACTTCCAAAAACCATGAATTTGACAATGTTTTCACTGTAAAAATGCATATACAGGAATGTGATGTTAAACCATTTACAATTTTTAATCATACTATATACTTGCTGTTAGATCAATTAACACGTTTTTAATGTATAATTTTATAGCACTTTTCTTAAATAAATGAATAAATTAATGTGTTATTATTTTTAGTGAAACAGTGCTTTTTTTTAAAAGTCATTCATACTTCAATATTTGATATTTTTCTTTTCTAAGTGACATTCTCGTGCTGTCATTTGTGTAATGTTTTGTGTCTTATTTGCATCAGTTTTACACCTCTTCAGCAGAAATGAACTGACAAGATATGACTTATTCAAGAGCAATTATTCAACGACACTCCTTTTTCAAAATAACAAATCAGCAAAACAGCTAAAACAAAATTTGTTAGATGTTTCGTCACCATTTGTCAAGCTGTTTGTCCGGGGGCAAATAATTGGGGAGACTGGTGCTATCCCCGTGTCATAAAGTTGCTCAAATTGGTGGCGAAAGTGCTGCTGACAGCGCATCAGATGCTTTAATTGACAGCGGTGTGTGTGTTGCGTCGCGGCGAGAGCGTGTGTGTTTTGCTCCTCTCTTTCTCTCTCTGTGTGTGTGTGTGTGTGTGCATCTGGGCCCGTGTCACTCAGTGCCAGGACCTCGAGACCTCCGCGCTCATTTAGCGCTAACATTATGAAAATCATCCCTCAGCCCTAAAGCGAGAGATCTTTGTTACGACTCGCGGCTCTGTCAAGCCTTCACCAATTACACTCGCAGGTACAATGGTCTATTGAGCGGAGCGCAGCCCTTGACTGGTGCGGCGACAGTGATTTGTGAATCGTTACCACGTCGCCGGAGGAGAGCTCCGTACCTGAGGAATGCAAATAATGTGCCGCCAAACCAAACTACAGCTACTATTACCGCAGATTGGATTTTTCTTCCTTTCTTCGCCCCTCTCACGAGTGTGAAGTTTTCAACTAAATGTAAATTTCTCTCCATCAGAAGTGGCCACTAGCTCCGAATGATGGCTTTGACTCTCGGCTCGGGCTGAAGTGCTTCTGGTGGAAGTGCGCTGTATATAAAAAACAGCAGATTTGGGCCTGCTGTAGCATTACATTAGAATGACAACATGTGCTGATTGCATGTTCTCGGAAAGATGCGTGGTCCACCTGGAGGAGACTTCTTTATACGGCCACCGAGCTGAATTTTAACGTCTTATTTAATCAATCTGCCACATTCAATCTGACACACACTCCATACACAGATGGAAATCAACCTGGTTCAGTGGCGCGAGCGGATGATGGCCTGCTAAGAGCAGCCTAGCTGATGGGAATAGTTGAGATAAAAATGAAAATTGCGTCATTTTCTCACCCTTGTGTCTTTTTGAACCGCTCTTCTGTGGAATAGGAAAGAAGTAATTTAGCAGAATGTTCATGCTGCTCTTTTCCATAAAATAAAAGCATACAGTACAGACAAGAAAGAAACTCAGGTCACACTTTATATTAGGTGGACTGAACTACTATGTACTAACATCAAAGAATAAGTACAATGTAATTATTGTGCTCATATTGTATTGTAAAACACTTCTGCTACTATTGAGGTGGTATACAGGTAAGAACGTAATTACAGATGTACTTACACATAGGTATTTAAAAATATAGAAGTGCATTGTACCAAATGACTCATTAAAATGTAAGTACATAGTAGTTAAGGCCACCTAATATAAAGTGGGATCGAAATTCAAATACCATTAAATTAGCTCATACAACTCATGTGCTAAATTCCAAGCTTTATATGTAAGTCATTGCGCACAGATTTTTTTTTTATGCCGAACTGCCAAATATCATTGTTTTTATGCCTAGTGACACATCAGATTTGAATATCAATAATTATTTATTTATTTATATCAATTTTGTTACATTTTATCAGAATTCAAAAACAATGCTTTAGCTCAATTAGAGTTCATAAAATTTTAGTAACAACAAACATTATTCTTATGTTTCCTTCCTAAAAATCAGTAATGATTTTCCAATAAAGACAATGAACCACAACCTAAAAGTTGAAGGTTTTATAATGATATACTAACAGACTTTTGTCTTGCTAAAAATGATCAACCAGATAACAGAATGCATGGGTCATTCTGACAATCTAGAGGCCTCAAAAGTTTATGTATCAGATATGATAGGCTTTTTTAAAGTGAGTTATTCCTTTAGCTGATAATCTAGGTAGCAGTTTAGTTTCGCACTGAAAATAATGTCAGGATCAGTCAGAAACCAGATTTGGCTCTTTGAAAGAAGTCCAAAACATTTTCTGAAGGCATATGGATGTAATCTTATCATTTCCCCTCAAACACACACACACACATATTGTTCTGACCATTTTCAAAAGGTGCTCCCGATTTATCCTGTTGTGTCAGGTGTCCCACTGCGTGTTAAAAGCAGAGAAATCCATTTAAAAGGGTTGTAGAGAATGTGATTGACAAAGACGTTCTTGACTAAACGTTCTTCAAGTACTTTCTCTGAGACTGACTGTTTTTCATCTTATGTGTATGTGGCCTCAACATCCATCCTAACTGTCCTACAACATTTATTTACTGCAGCTTACTAAAAATCAAGGTGCTTAAAAGGTTCTTCACAGCAATGCCATTTTTGGTTCCACAAAAGCTTCAGCACTATGTACAAACAATAAGTACTTATTGTGTTCATATTGTATTACAAAACACTTCTGCTGCTATTGAGGTGGATACAGGTAAGGTTAGGGACAGATTTGGTGTTATGGGTAGGTTGGGTTAAAGTGTAAGGGATGGGTCAACAGTGTAAATATAAATGTAATTACAGAAATTAATTACAGATGTAATTACATATAGGTATGTTTTAAAATATGTGAGTACAATGTAAAAACATGTATGTACACAATACGTGCACTGTACCAAGTGATTCATTTAAATGTAAGTACATAGTAGTTAAGGCCACTTAATATAAAGTGGGACCAAAATTTATTTAAAGAACCATCTCTTTCTTGCCTTTTATAATCTAAAGACCCTTCTTTTGCCACAAAGAACATTTTGTGAAACAGAACGTTTCTTCAGATATTAAAGGTTCCGTTTAGGAACCATTTAGGCCCCCCAAAAAAAGGGTTCTTCTATCATGAAGCACCTTTATTTTTAAGAGTATAAAGGAAACTTAATTTGCAACGGACATAAACAATGGCTTGGAGATCAATAAAATATGCGATCTGATCTCCTGCACAGGCAGAAACACTTTCAGAAGAATCCAGTATAAACACTATTTGTCTTCAATTGGTAGAGTTCAGGTGACTCAATGGAAGTGCGAGATACGTAGCGTCGCGACCTTGGAAAACCGCCGTTCCGAAACAGCGCGGTAAACAGACGTGACTGCGATCATGAATACATAAGCCCCTGTGAATACTAAACACCCCTGTACCTGTCAGTCAGTCCGCCTGCAGGCCGTGGAGCGGAGATGACCAGGCAAAAGCTGGACCGGGTCACGGCACCACCGGACGGAGCCTAGAGGAGCTCGGCAGACGAGAGGAGCGAGGAGCAGCCATCCCTGAGGTTAATTAGCATTCTCTTTCCCTTCACTTTATTATCAGCTGTGTCCTCCACACACCCGTTTAATTGCGTGAGCTGATCGAATAATAAATGGCAGAGTAATTACCATTCTAAAGGAGAGATCCCTCTCGCTCTCTCTCTCTCCCCACCGCACAACTCAGTCAAAAGAGATTTTTATTCTAAATTAAGTTTTTAACTGTCATCTGTCATCTTAGGTATAATTATAACTTAGACATTTCGGGTTCATTGTTCTCGCACTGTGAAATTCTCGACGGAGAAAAGACATTGTGACAGCGGATTTTTAGGCGCATGGAAAATGATGTTTAGGAGGAATTCTCAATGCCTCTAAATGAGAAAGCAAATATGCTAATTAATCAAACTCTCTCACAGGCCTATAACGCAGTTGAAATCCTGCTCTTATTTTAATATATTTAATCAGTCTCTGGATGAGGTAATGCGGGCTGTCTTTGCTGGAGGACTCCATTGTGCGAGTGCTTTTCTTTTCAAGCACTTCTGGCTCTGTGGACATTTAGAAAATAAATCAAAACACACATTTTCTTTTGTCATTTCAACCACATCTAAAATCACCTTTTATTTTGGGGTAGAAATTACATTTTAATCTTTGGCATTTTAGAACTCTTTATGAGGCTTTAAAGATTTTTTTAAATTAAATATATATATA
>JAUMHE010000056.1:899518-922573 GCA_032359235.1 Enteromius mattozi
GAGCAGTTCTGGAGATGTTATTCATGTAGCCTACTGTATTTATGTCCTCATTTAGTGAGACGCAAGACGTTAATATCTGCACCATACATTAACACAGAGACACGCAGAATTCATCTTTTATACTATTGAAAGCGGGAGTGTGCTCACTTGTGTGTGACGCACGCACATTTGTGTGTGTGTGCGTGGAACTGCGCGGTGCGCGATACAGAAAGCGCAACTTAATGTAGAGACAGAAATGACGATTCAGCGATTTAAAAATTTTCCCCACAAAAATATTACAGATTCACATTCTATTTAGACATAATTGAAACCCACTCCTTTTCCCCATTCCAAAGTGTGTGTTTATAGATTTATGTATAAATGTGTGTGCGTGTATGTTTGTATTAGGGATGCAAATTATTCGGCCAAAAATGGCAAAAAGAAAAGAATGCCACACGGTCAAATAGAGGCGCGCACTAATACAGCAAACCTGTCTTCAGTGTGAACGTATTTAAATCTGTTGCTTTTTGCTGTTTGATGCACAAAAAAAACAAAAAAAAAACATGTTCAGTATTTGGCCTTTGGCCCAGTGTTTCATTTTGTTCAGCTTCGGCCAGTAATTTTCATTTTGGTGCGTCCCTAGTTTGCGTATAAACGGGTAAGCCATTAAAGTTTTTTTTATCTAATTATTTAATACTATTATTTACATGATGTGGAGATTATTTAATATAATTAATAAAAAAGTGAATGGCACGTCAAATTTGACTTAGAAATTACTCCCAAAAGATCAAAGTCATTTTTGTAACATCAAACAGACATTGCAAAAAGTAGCTTTAGCAAGAAATATTTTGTTTGATTGAACATAAAATTGATTACATATACTGTTTTGGTAAATGACACATTTTCCATTTTTGGCTGAAATATACCTTTTTATTATTATTATTATTATTATTATTATTATTACTACTACTACTATGGAAATATTACATTTTATTTAATGAAATGGCTAAATAAACTAAAACTGTCAACAGGAGGTGGTAAATGTCTTAATGATTAGTCATTGACTCATTTATTCTTTTAATTCATTCAAATTGATGATTCATTCAGGAGTGGAAGAAATTTTCTTTTTTTTTCTTTTTTTTATTATGATTGCTCCATTGAATCATTAGGCTTGTTCATCTTAAAGCGGACCATCAGCATCAGACCGATCAGTGTATGACAAAGTTCCCCGAGAGCGATGAGAGAGCTGCTTGAACTGTTGTGTATGATCAGTATTACATTTGTACTTTTGTAATATTGCATTTATTGCTCGTGTGATATTGCTTAACAATATGACAAAATTTAAACTGCATTTTTGCCCAATATAATGAATTTTAGGGACGTTCTAACTACATTCTCTAGGCTCCATCAGGCAGTGAGTTGTTGCACTGCATCATATTTGTCAGAATATATATATATATATGTGTCATCTGACATTTTATACACTTCATTCATTGACATGTTCAGTAGTATTTCAGACCAAATTCAAATCACTTTGAAACACAGGATAGGTTTATCCGTAGTCCATGGGGTCCATGTTTTGCATCAGTCACCTTAGTAACAGCAAGCGATGAGAAGGTGTTCATTGTTATTGGCAATGGACATCACTTTGAACATCTTGTTCTTTTGTGAACCTGTTTCCTCTCCAGAACGCAGACCTCTCAGTGCAGTTAACAGGGTCCTCTGAAAGGTGGGAGGCGGTGAAGGACGACTCGGGTGTCCTGCATCTCCCCGGCACGGGTATCGTCACGTCCAACGGACAGTATGTTCTTCCTCTTCAGAGCCTCCAGGGTCTCCAGAACCAGCCCATCTTACTTACGTCAGGGACCGACGCGTCCACCGGCGCAGTGCCTAACATCCAATACCAAGTCATCCCTCAGGTGCAGACGGCCGACGGGCAGCTGGGTTTCTCTGCCTCTGGCGTCGAGGGGGCCTCGATGGCGCAGGACGCCACAGGGCAGATCCACATACTCCCGGATGGCACCCAGACCATTAGCGTCACGGGCACAGACGTGCTCAATAACAGTCAGAACCTCATGACCCAGTCTGGCCAAGTGCACCAGATCTCGCAGGTGTCTCTGGGAAGCTCTGCCTTCAGCGCTCAGGGTCAGGTGGTCACGAACGTGCCTCTGGGTTTGCCTGGTAACATTACCTTTGTGCCCATAAACAGCGTGGATCTGGACTCTCTTGGGCTCTCGGGAGCCCAGCCAATTGCCACAGGCGTCACGGCCGACGGACAGCTGATCATGACCAATCAGAGCGTGGAGAGTTCTGAGGGCAAAGCAGGAGAACAGCAACAGACACTCAACTCCAGTGCAGCCGCAGACATGTTTGTGCCTACCACGTCCTCGTCCTCACAGCAGCCCACCAGCACGATAGACGGCACGGGCGTGTTGACGCAGTCTGCGGCGGGAGAGCAGGGGGATGGATCGGGCTACCTCAGTCAGGTGTCTGGAGGACAGCAGGTGATCCAGTTACAGCAGTTGCCCTTGCAGACCGCTGACGGTCAGGTGTCTGCTCAGGCCCAGCAGTCTCTGCAAAACGTCCAACTTATCAACCCAGGAACATTCCTCATTCAGGCCCAGACGGTCACTCCGTCAGGACAGATACAGTGGCAGACCTTCCAGGTATGAGGGAATAAATCAGATTATTGTTTTGAAGTGGGTAACTCTTCAATTTATAAATTATGGGTAATGAAAGGTTCATATTTTGGTTTTGGAAGTCCCCAACAAGAGGTTGAGATGCATGCAAGGTCAAAAAACACTTTAATTGTCTTTACCTTATGTGCTCAACGACTCCTAAACGATTCACTCAATGATTCATTTTTCCAAACCCTCCTTTGCATTATGATAATCTACAGTGATTGGTCGATTGGTCTCATTTTCATCCCATCACGCCTGTAAAGCCTGATAAAACAGTATTTTGTATACAGCGTTACCAGGAAACTGCTAATTTTACCGCTCTGAAAACAGCACCTAGTGACCAAGAATGAATTTGCATTTTCATTCAGATCAACATGAAAAGATCAAGAAGTGGACGGGTAATATGCTGTTGTTTCATTGAAACAGTTTGGGATTTGTTTTTAAAAATGACTTGTTTCAGTGATTCAGAGTCAATTCTTTCTTTTGAGAGACAATAACTTTATACACGGTGCACTTTTAGATTTAAAACTTTGCAGGATGTTTTCATTCACCTAGAGCTGAGTTACACACTGCATGAAAGATCATTCTCAAAAATCCATAGTAGGGGCACTTTAAAGTACATTTATAGATTTGAGAATTCGATTTAGAGTAGATTCAGTATATTCAATTTAGCTGACAATTTTATCCAAAGTGACTTGCTATTGAGGAATACAAGTGATTCTTTATAAAGAGGCAAATAAATAAAGGAAGTGCTTATAAATAATTATAATTACAAGTTTGTTGTCCAGTATACTTAACGGAATAGTTCACCCAAAAATGAAATTTCTATCATCTATTCACCCTCAAGTAGTTCCAAATCTGTATGAATTCCTTTGTTCTGCTGAACACAAAGGAACAAATTCTATGGGATTCAAAGGTGTCCCAAAACAGCGTGGTCACAAACTTTCTTCAAAATATCTTCCTTTGTGTTCAGCAGAACAAAGACATTCATACAGATTTGGAAGTACTTGAGGGTGAGTAAATGATGACAGAATTGTAATTTTTGGGTGAACTATTCCTTTAATACAACATTAGTCAGCGATTGCCTTCTGTAGCAGTTTTAAATGCATGCTATAACTAGGCTGCAATCTGCAGGAGAGTTCTCATCTGAGCTCATGTTTGGAACTAAAGCTCTCAGAGAAACTGTGTAATGACATGATAAATTGGTCCTCAATCCCCCTGTACAAGACCTGACCTAGTTCAAGTTCAAGATCAAGAATCTCTCTAACTCTCTCAGCTCAGTGTACAACAACCTTTATTTACCAGCCACATTGGATTAGCTGGACAAATGTGGTTTAATGCATAGAATGGGAGACCATCAACATAGTTTGTTAGGAGTGTTATTGTGTAATTTTTTTTAGCTTTTTGCTCAAACGTGGCACACAGTGGCTTAAGGCTTGTCCACACCAATAACGAGGTATTTATTAGCATCAACAGCTTTGTCATCATCTGCTTTAAATGTGAAAGATCTTTAAACTCATTTGGATTCTCATTGGCTGTCAATGTTTTTATGATTCCTCAGTAGAAAACAATATTTTTCTTAGAGTGATTCCAACAATATATTTTCTTTGTGTTGTCATTGTAGTTATAGTGTACAAACTTCCTCATTCTCAAATAATTAGAACAATAATTAATTAAAACTGAGTAGGTATCTTTCATGTGAGTAATTTTGTGGAATGCAGACAGGCTCTTTAAAGTAACCCTTTTTTAAGTTAAATTAAGAAGACAAGCCTGCTTTGCTTTAAAAATGCTATTAAAAATATTTTAAAAAATTTCCCTCCCCTAACCTGTCTGTGCAGGTCCAGGGAGTTCAGAACCTCCAGAACCTTCAGCTCCAGACGGCTCCAGCTCAGCAGATAACTCTGGCCCCGGTGCAGACGCTGTCTCTGGGTCAGGGTGGTACACCTGTCAGCCTGACCTCCGGACAGATGCCTAACCTGCAGTCGGTGACGGTGAACACTGTGGGCCAGGCAGGCATTCAGTTCCAGCAGTCTGAAGACACAGACAGCACTGGAGGTACTGCAGCTGGTGTTTAAGGAAGACTGATGAACATGACTCTAGTAACTTTTACAATAGGGGAGAAAAAACATGTAGATAAATGCAGGGCCCTATGTAGTCTGTTTCATTTCTTCTTCTTTTTTCTTGCAAATTCTTTCTATTATTATTGTTTTTACTCATAGTGTTTTCCATTTTAATTTGTCTACAGCCCGTTTTAATAGTTTAATTTTAACAACATCAGTGCCCTGTGGGATGTTTTTTTTTCTTTCCCGCAGAATTTTTTTTTTTTTGTGTGTGTTTTTTACATTTGATGCATACAAATTCAACTAATCAAATTTAAACAGTCTGTTTGCTGCACAACAGAGATGTGCTGATTAAATTAAAATTGGGTGGTGTTCCTTAAATTATATTTTCATTCTACTGTACAACAGTAATATTCCTGTCACAATTTCTTTTATTTATTTTTTATTTTGTAGTCTTATTATAAAGATCTATGAGTTTGTGTGTATCTGGCAGTAGTATTGAATAAAATCAAGGCAGCATTATAAAGTTCATGTGGACTGTAAACACATTTATTTACCTAAATGTTGCCAAATTCTGTGAAATTCACCATTATACACTAAAATCCATTTTTTATGTTTGGATTGCACATCATAGCCCTATAAAGGAAGCCCTATAAAGGTGACCATCTAAAGTAAAGCAGAATCATTAAGCGTGACATTGCAGAAGGAAGATGTGTTTAGCTGTAATGATGCAGTGCTGTTAGTGTAACGCTGATCATACTATACTCTATAGATATTCAGATTAAGGAGGAGCCTGATTCGGAGGAGTGGCCTCTGGACAGTAGCTCTACGCTGAATGCCAATGACCTCTCTCACCTTCGTGTTCGTTTAGTGGAGGAGGAGATGGAGGGGTTGAGCCAGGAGGGCAAACGTCTGCGCAGGGTCGCATGCACCTGCCCCAACTGCAAAGAGGGAGGCGGGAGGTGAGAGCACACTGCACGTATCCTCACTTGGTTTTAAGACACCGTACAATTTTTGTGTTTATATTCACATGTAACACAGACACCCCACTGTGTGTGTTTGACTACATGTCTTCATCACTGGATGTGTGTAATATATTTCCATTCTGACTGTACATTTCTAATTATATGTTTTAGGGGATCTAACATGGGCAAGAAGAAACAGCACGTGTGCCATATAGCCGGCTGTGGGAAGGTATACGGGAAGACGTCTCACTTGAGAGCTCACCTGCGCTGGCACTCAGGAGAGAGACCCTTTGTCTGCACCTGGATGTTTTGTGGGAAGAGGTTCACGCGCAGTGATGAATTGCAGCGACACAGGAGAACACACACCGGTACTCCTCCTCACACACACACACACACATGTAGTGACTACTTCTGCTTTAAAACCTAGCCAACTGCTTGCATAGGCAGCTAGTGTCTAAGGCAACATCATGACCCATATAGAGTTTGATTTGGAGCACTCAGTTTGACGTTAACATGTTGCTAAGGTAACAGTGCTGCAGATAAAAAGTAAAAAAAACAGTATTGATACGAGTTTATAATATTGAACATTTTAATTGATGCTTTAAGGTTTCTGTCAATGTCAGCAGTAAAAAAAGAAAAGAGAAAGTAAATAAATAAATAAATATATATATATATATATATATAATCGCATCCAAAATAAGTTTTTCTTTACATAATGTGTTTATGCTGTGTTTATTGATTATGTTTATATTAAAACACACACGTACAGTAAATATTTTGAAAGTATTTACATGTAAATGCATTTATAATTTATTTTCTTATATTTGATATTATATTTAAATATATTTAATAAATAAACATAACATTTTCATTAAATATATACATGCATGTGTTTGTATTTATATATACTTAATAAATATACACCGTACATACAAATATATTATGTAAAGAAGAACTTTTATTGTGGATGCAATTAATCATTTGACAGCACTAATATATATATATATATATATATATATATATATATATGAAAATGTCTGTAAATAATGTATCATAGTGTAATTTGGGTCAAACTAAAATAATTTATCTGAAAATTGTGTGTAAAAACTGGGTGCTGTCAACAAACATACATTTTCAAAGGTTTATAGTCAGTGATGCATTAAATTGGTCTAGAGCAACTGCAACGTTTATTTATTGTTGCAAAGACTGTTCTTTTAAACGTTGTTCATCAAATAATCCTGAAATATTAAATATGGTTTTCACAAATATATTAAGCAGCACAAATGTTTTCAACATTGATAACAAAAAACAGAAAATTCAGCCTTGACCACAGCAATAAATTACATTTGATAATATATTCAAATTGAAAAAAATAACAATATTACTGTTTTTACTATATTTTTGATCAAATTAATGAAGCCTAGCTGAGCCTGTAACGTATAAGAAAAAACTTAAATCTTTAAGAAAATGCGTATCTTTAATGAAACATTGCACAATATTATTTTTTTAAGTTTTTAATCAGGCCTTGATGAGAATTTAATATAATTAGAGACTTTATTTATTAATTTAAGAATGCGTATCTTTAATTGATCTTTTGGAGCAGGCTTGCAGAAGGGTGTGTAACAGCTTTTCTCTGTTCTTTTTCTCACTTCTGCATCAATCCTCATTCGACCGTTATCAGGAGAGAAGAAGTTTGTGTGCTCTGAGTGTACGAAGCGGTTCATGCGAAGCGATCACCTGGCCAAGCACATAAAGACGCATCAGAATAAGAAGGGAGGGGGCGGAGCTGTGGTGGCCAGCGTGGGCGGAGCCATGTCCTCGGACAGCATCATCACCACAGGCGGCACCACACTCATCCTCACCAACATCCAGGCCAGCTCCATGCAGGCCCTGGCCACCGTCAGCGCCACCGTCAACACATCTAGCTCACAGGACCAGCTGGGCACCGCCGAGATCCCTTTGCAGTTAGTGTCGGTGTCTGCCGGGGACGCGGCCGAGTGACACACCGCTGCTCGGAGACGCATCTGAACGCTCTGTCAGACTCCGCCTCTTCCTGTATGACATCACTTCATCCTCGCAACCTGAGACTTCATACATCGATTCCAAGCTTACGCATTTACCTTGCTTTTATACCTTTGCATATTTACCCTCCTTTACGTAAATATGTACATTTACGTGAATGCATATATACACACACATATATATATATATATATTTTACAAATATAGAATTATTGGGGGTTTCGTTCGTCTTTTTATGGGGGAAGCATTATTTCTTGTTTTCACATACAACACTGAAATGCCTTATATTGTATTATAAGCTGTCGTGTACAAAGCTTGAGTTCTTCATGGGTGTCGAGCATCTGTTTCAGTGTGTACTTGTTGGAATGGAAATAATCGTGTCGTGTAAAGAGTGCAGCGGCTGATGTTAAAGAAGCAGCTTAGCCAAAAGCGAAAATTCTCACATTATTTATTCCCCCTCCATTACGCCATTCCGAACTTTCTTTGAGGGGAATATTGTTTTCGTTCCGTGTCTCTCGAGCTCCAGAATGGACAGAAACTAGCCAATCATGTTGTGTGAGAAACAGACCCATCAGCTGTATAACTTTGTCAGACTTTGCATTTTATGTCACGGGCTTGGGTTGGATGGGAAGTTAAGCATCTGTTCCTCACAGGAGAATGTAGCGTCTTGGGTCTGAACTAGTTCTTGAGGAGCGGGGAGTAACTAATGGCAGAATTTCCATTACTGTGTCTGAGCTGTTTCTTCTTTTAATTACAGGTTGTAAGTGATATTCGTGGTGTAAGTTCTCCGTATAAGGAGGAAGATTTGGAGAGAAGCCTGCCATTGTGCTGTTGGGGGTCATGAAGGTGTCCAATAGTGTCTTTACATGCCTCGCGAAAATGCATTGGATTTATTTTATGTAGTTTTATGTTTTGTAGGTAAACCCAGGCCTGGCAAAGGGGGGGGAAATATGAAACAATCATGTAATTAAAAGCATTTTACGTATCGTAATTCTCAAAACCTCTGCGAGTTGTTCAGATCTTTCAATATGAATCTGTTGCGAATGAAGTCTTTTTTGAGCAAAGTGATATTTATATACATTGTAACCTGGATTTGTGGTGTCCACAACTGCTTTTCTAAAGAAAAAAGAAAAGAAAAAAAAACTCCCTTCGGCTTTACTTTTTTTAAAGAACTGGACTGTAATCAGCATCAAGAATCATTTGTATAAAAATGAAGCGGTTTGTAGTTTGCCAAATTTGATAAATAGAGAGAAAAACTCTTGATTTATGTCTGGTTTGCAGCATCAATATGCAGATCTGTGCTGTGTTTCAGGACCAAACGAGCAGCTCCGAGTGTCTGGCGTCAATTTAGCAGCGTGCCGTGTCAAATCCTTCAGTAACAGTCTATTGGGATGTGTTAGACGAGCGAAAGCGGTTACATGACACATGTAGGAGACGTTGACGGTGGTCAGTATGTAGGTGTTGAACTCTTGACGCCTCATAGGAGTTCGCTAATGAAGGTTTTGTAATGAGTTCTCCAGGTTTTATTTGAACACGCTGCAGGTCATCAGGGAGGACGCACTCGTTTGCTGTCAGTCCATGTACAAGTATGGCTTTGTTTCCATGTGGTACTGTACAATTATTCTCCACTGATCTCTTTTTATTCCTTCAGCTAATCATGATGTATCTTTATCTACCGATCTTGAGTACCGTTGCCAATTTTTTTTTTGTGTGTGTGTGTTTGGGGATTTTATACCTCCCGTAGCCAAGTTTGTAACGATCAGGAGTTTGATTGAAAAGGTCCAGCGGGGTTAATGGCAGATAATGAAACACTATTTTGTTTTCTGATTTGATAAGGGGTGTTCTGTCACAGTGATCCAGAATTGCATTTTTTTTTTTTTTTTCTAGTTTGTGAAGTCTCATTTGATTTTGTTCACTATAAATAGCATCTTAACATGTCACTTTTATATTTTTATTTGGTCATTTTTCCAAGAAAGCTTCGGACTATTGTACAATGCCCACTTTTGAGGGCAGCTGTTTATTTCACACTAAAATGACTAAACATAATCCTGTGCTTGTCAGTTGTCTTTTTTCACAGAACTCTGAAGCGTAGTTGGATAGTTGACAAATATGAACCATACATCTTATCCACCCCATCATAAAAAAAAAATCAATGAATTAAAATAACTTCAGCAGGGATGCATTAAATTAATTCCAAATGATAGTAAAATAAAGTCGCATTGTTTTAATACATTTCCGTTTTAAGTATCCTAGAAATATACATATTAATAAGAAATGTTTTTTGCACAGAAAATTTACTGAAGTATCATGTGATACTGAAAATGAGTAATGATGCTGAAAATACAGCTGTAATCACAGGACGATACACTTCAAAATATACAATAGTTTTTACTGTAGTTTTAACTGGATTAAATACAGCCTTGTTGCATAAGAGACTTCTTTAAAACATTTTTTTTGTTCAATTGCCTTTTTGCCTTAACTAGTTCATTAAATTGTGAGTTTACTACAGCTTTTTATATATTCAATCTTTCTCTTAAAGTTTGAATAGGCAAAAGCATATGTGCAATACATCTACTACTTACATTAATACTATACACATTTTATGTATAGTATTAATGTAAAAAGTAGATGTATGTATGTATGTATTACTTTTCATTTCGAAACCCCATCACTAAAATTCCTAGAAATGTACCTGTGTGTGTGACCTCTGTGTGTGTGAAGTCCAGTAGATGTCACTGCAGCAGCAGGATATCCAGCGGAGTCTCTGACCGCTTCCTGCCCTCTAAATCCTGATATATTCCTTGTCTCGTGTGCGTTTAGAAGCTTCTCTGTCACATTCAATGTTAAAATATGTATAAAAGAGCAGGCACGACAAGCATCCGCCCACCCAACCCACCGTTTTACCCCCTTAAATTGCATATAAAATATGTTGTTTATTTTTGAACTTGCTCAAGTGTGAACAAAATTCCCCTCCATGCCTTTTTCATTTTCAATTCACAAATACACTTACAGCAATTTCCTCTTAGAGGGGCTTATATATTAAAACCACATCACATTTCATGATCGGAATCTGTTGTCTATTGTGAACAATAAATCCAGCTGTGTGGAAATTGATTTGGATAGTTTACTGTATTTGAAATCTTTTTTTAATATGCAAGGAAAAATGTATTTCAGATGTTGGTTACACTTTATTTTGATAGTTCACTTTACACAATACTAACTATAAGTGACCCTGTAACTACATGTCAACTAATTCTCATTAATGTGTAACCACATGTCTACTAACTCTTAGAGGAGACTGTTAGGGTAGGTTTAGGGTTAGTAAAATAAGTTGACATACTTTCGAAGTTTCCGGATTTTTATTTAAATTATATATTTCATATATTGAATACATTACTGACCTTAAAATTACTGTAATTACAGTGAAGACCATAAAATTAATGTAAATACATTTACAGCAAGTTAAATGGTACTGTAAATATTAATACAGTATTTTTACTGTAAGTTTAATTTACAGTAAGTTACTGGCAAACTGCTGCTAGTAAGTTACTGTAATTTCTACAGGAATTTTTAACTGTGTACTTACTCTCCGAGTAGACTGTTAGGGTAGGTTTAGGGTTAGTAGAATAAGTTGACACATACTTTCATAGTTTCAGTATGTAGTATGTTGTGGAGCCATCAAAATAAAGTGTTAGAAGATATTAAGCAGACAGTCTACTAATACTCTGATGACTGCTAGTTGACATGCAGTTACAAAGTTACTTACTGTTAGTAGAATGTCTAAAGTAGACTACCGGAATAAAGTGTTACCCAGATGTTTTTTATAATATTGCACATGTGATGTTATTTTGAAGAGTAACTTAACCAGTTTGGTTTTGCATTGACTTGGACAAAAATTTCAGTGCTAGTCAATGAGAACTGAAACTCTGTGCTTACCCAAACTGGTCAAAATATCTTTGTAAGAAAGAAACCTAAAGAATCTAACAGAAGAAAGAAACTCATACAAGTTGGGAATGACATAATAGTCTGAAATTTTGACAGAATTTTAATGTTTGTATTAAATATCCCTCTAAATAGCCTTGGCTTTATATTGTATATTTTTGGGTTTTTTACAAATAATACTCATACTATCTACATTAACATAAAATCATAAAAAAAGCTTCATAATAACATCCATAAAATAGTCACCATAAGATGGGGACAGCTTGTCTTTTCATGTAAATTCTGCTTCTTAAACTGCTTTTGTCTTATCACTTATTGGTTGCGGCCAAACACAATCAAAAGTGTCCACGGAAATCTTTTATCCGTCAAATCAAAGCCAAAAAAGCACACACTCCTGAATTTGATGCGATTCGTTGCAGAGATTCAGAGGAAGCTAGTCTATTAACGTTCATATGGAGCCGTCCGTTGCTTGCCACCTTTCATTTGCATAATTTAATGAATTCAATTCATTGTAATGCAATACAGAGAGCACGGTGAACATGAAATGACAGTTTGAGTTAATGAAATGTGTTAACGGTATCATCATTTACTTGTATGTTAATTAGTCCAATTAATTTCCAGTGCACGGTAATCTGAATATTGTAATAGGGCCGCACACTTCTGAAGTCAGGTGGGGAGCGGGGCATATTGAAACAAGGCCTATGAATCATCACATCCTCACCTTTCCAAACCGCTGCTGAAGCTTACCCACAATCCTCCAGTCGCCAAACTGGCCTTTATAGCGACAGATAAAAGCATCAGAGTTTTGTTTGGATGACTTCTTTCTGACCTCGTGTGATGTCCGGTTCCTCTGATAGAAGGGAAGTGATATATTCTCGGTGCGAGGAGATCGATGGGAGGCTCGCTGCAGACCCCCGGCCACGCTGAGGCTCTGATAAGTGAAATCGCTCTGCTGTGGATGGGCCATTTCTGCTGGACCGCACAGATAAAAGCGGGATCTGGATGGGGAGGGCAGCTCAGAAGAGTAGATGCAACTCTCCAGCTGCCATTGTTTTTCAGTATTGCCTTTTCTTACTGTCATGTCCCTGGAACAACATATAAAACCACCAAATTTTGCTTAATCGCAACATATAATCATTGCAGTTAAAATGGTTCATTTTTAACTAACTGCATGACTTTTGCTGCAAATGTCTGCCATAGTCACCACTAATAGCCTACTCCATAATATAATGTAGAAACTTCATATTTTCTGTAAAGCACTATACAAATGAGCTTAAACTGAATGTTAAAACAGTGGTTCACAAACATGTTTCTGGGTGTTTGCATGTCTCCTTTGTCTGACACACATTTCAGGTCTTGCGATGAGCAGATGAGCTGAATCAGGTGTGTTTGATTAAGGAGACATGAAAAATGTGCAGTTCTGAAGGGTCTCTGATATAAAACTGATATAAATGTGTACAATTCATCAATCCTTAACGAGTGTATTCAGCTGTTAGAAGCTCTGCAGAAGACAACTGAGTCATTTTTCAGCTCCATTCAGTTCAATGTTGATTCAATTCAGTTCAATAACAGTGTATACAGCTCAGTCCAGTTCAAACTAATGTCAGTGCAGGCAAATATTTATTGTCTTTTAAGCCTCAAGCAAACCCAGTGATAGAAGTGGCATAAAACATCAATAGATTGAAAGGCAGGAGAAAATAACCCCCCACCCCCTCAAAAAAATGTTAAAGAAATAGTTCACCCAAAAATGAAAATCCTGTCATCATTTACTTACAATCAAGTAGTTTCAAACGTATAAATTTCTTTGTTCTGCCGAACACAAAGGAAGATATTTTGAAGGAAGTTTTTTTCCTACTATGGAAGTCAATGGTGACCCAAACCAGCCTGGTTACAAACTTCCTTCAAAAGATCTTCCTTTGTGTTTAGCAGAAAAAAGCAATTCATACAGGTTTGAACCAATGAATAAATGCAGAAATAAATGGTATTAAAATGTTGAATAATAGCTTTTTAAATGATTTATTTTGATGTAGCAGCATAAAAACGTTATTCTTTGTCATTCAGTTTTTCTGTTTTTCATTATACAAAACTAAAGAAAATAACTTGAATAAATAAAATAACAATAGTAATAACAATAATGATATTTACAATTCAGAGAGCGGTTAGATGTATATTTAATAATATTAAATGTTCGGAGAGAAAGTCTACTAGTTTCTAATGTGTGGTAGAGAAAAAGTATATAGAAGGGAGATTACAATGACATTTGTTCATTCAGGAGGGAAAGGTCATTTGTTTTTATACCTCCACAAATTCTGGCTGTAATGGCCATATTTAAACCACTTAGACCTGAGTTTACTGAATGCATTTTTCTGAAGACAAAAGGAAAAAGTATTATTTTGCATAACATAAATATAATTTACTATATCTATCCACTCTTGAGTAATAGTTTCTGTTGATGACAGAGCAGATATTCAAATTTACATAAATATCTCATTTAAAAATCTGATGTTATAAGCATTTCATTCATGTATGCACAGTATATATAAAACATCCTTGAGTGTACAAGGTTCGCTGACTTCTCCCAGTGTTGCTCTGAGCTCAGGAGAATCGACGGTAGTAAAATACAGTAGGTTTAAAAGTAAAAAGAAATGGAGAATTTTTAGCGGCCACAATTTATGGCGTGAGTGTAATTTGAGGTATTCTCTTTCATCTGTGGAGCTGTCTGTGGTTTGAGATGCCAAATGGCTGTCTGTGAAGTGCTTGTCCTGGACCGGCCCTCTCACTTCGAATTAGAGTAATTGGACAGTTTTGCACTTTTTTTTTATTTCAATTCATGTGCAAAAATATATAAATAAGATAACTGAAGATTTAGCAGGCCGACAGAAAGCCCACACAGAAATAACACAAAGGCATTTTCAGCCGCATTTGTGACACAATTTGATATTCCTGAGGGAAAGGGTTCGTGTGAAACAGGACCATAATGAGAACAGTTGGTAGAAATGGTTTATTTTATTATATTTACCTCAGGATATAGCACATTTCAAAAAGCCTGAGGTTTCATCTCGGTCTCTCCCATTTAGTCTAACTGCTTTTCTCGCGTGCGCTCTCTCTTCCTTTCTGCCGCTTTTGAGGTGGTTAAATATGAGGCAGTAATTTCCCAAAATGGCCACTATTCAATGAGATTGAAAGAGCAACAACTTTGCGAGGAGGGTCTTAAGAATCGTTCTGAGAGCTGCATTCATGTGCCATGTGCTCTGTGTTTCATTCAGCCACTTTGTGCTATTTACGTATGTTTTTACCCATGGTGTCTCTCGGCCCTGGTAAATGTGTTGATACGCGGGTCTAATGTACATTCACACATGTGCCATGAGAATCCCTGCTGCATGCACAGATACCAGCGTGCTGTGAATCGTTGAAGTCATATTACACCACACACATAGTTAATGTTATATATGAATACATATAGGTAAGTAAACTTAAACAGCACTAGGTTTTAAGGTACATTAAGGTTTGTAGGTGCATTTGTGAGTTTAATGAAAAGCTCATTAATTGAATCGTAAAAAAACAAACCAAAAAAAAACACTGAAATAAAATCGTGAACATGCAAATGTGATAATTATTAAATATTCCTTATAGTAAATATATTAGCTGAAAAGAGGATCAGGTGACCAAAAAAGTTTGGGAATACGAAAGACAAAAGCTTTTTAAAAACATTGTAATAGACTGTTAAATGACCCACTGAGTGATAATTTAAATAAACATTAATGTGTTCATGAGTAACTGATACAATGTTAAAACACCTGAAATGATGAATGCAAATCCAGATGTCAAATGCTGTGTAGCCACCTGATCTCTGTGTGAATGTCCACAAAACTGGAAGACTTTCTGAGTGCACAGAAGCAGGCTATTTTAGAATTTAAAAGATGAAAAAGACGAATTAGGGAGAAGCAATAAATTATGGATAATGAATAATATGTAATCCTGTAATCGATAGAAAAGTAACTGTAGTGTTACTTAATCCTGACTACTTGTAGGTCTCATCATAGGTTAACTCATCATAAACAAAGTGCAGAAACAATGTAAGAAACTCATTTTGCAGTGTTCTTATTCCCAGTACGAATAACCATTTTATTTTTCATACTACTAAAATAGCCAATCAGCATTAAGAATCATTATTACACTATCAGTTATGTTTCAGTTATGTTTACTGTTTGTATGAGTAGGCTCTTACATTATGCAGTTTTTGTGTAGGGTACTGCCCACGCATGAGCTGCATTAAAGAGTGTGTAAATCAACATAAATGCAGTGTGAAGATTGGTCACAGTCTGGTTGTGAGCGATTAAAGTAACTTCTAAGGAATTGACATGAAGTAAAAACCAACACAGATACATAAAGTAATGACCCTTTTAGCTAATTATGGTTCGTTGGTGTGTCTTCCATTGTGCTAACACTTACACCTTGTTTCACTTCTATTGACTTCATATTCACAATCATAAGAACTTAATTCTGTAGGGAATACAAAATCTGGGGGATGGCAAATTGGGGATGAAGCTGAAAGTTATATAAAAAATTTTAATTTGTGGAACACAAAACTCTTTTATTCATTTTGTACACACATTTTTGTTCTATAAAATAATCTGTACAGATGATTATACCACACACAGTGTGATTACCAGTGTTTGTGTGTGTGTTTTTTTGTTTGTTTTTTTAGCTTCCTAGCTTTTGTTGCGCTAGTACTTTTATTTTCCTCTCTACCTGGAATTAAGTAAACATGCTAAATCTGGTTAGCATGAGTAGTTAGTGAGTAGATAGATAGTTAAGGTTGGTAAAAGCCTCTTTTTTATTATTCACATATGTCCCCTCAAAAATAAAGATCTGAAACAGATCAGAATCTGACCAAAGACCTTTATTAACTGCAGACACAATCATCCAGAGAAATAAATTATAAAATAAAGTCATTTTTGGCATGCTGTAAAATGTTCTATTGTAAAAAGAAGTGCACTTTATTGTATTGAATATCCACTTGTAGTGTTCTGCAAATCTTAAAGCATATTTTTAGAAAACAAGATTAGCAGATACTATATTAATGAATAAGTGTACTTAAGTGTACTTAAAGATAGTTCATTTTAATGACTCTTCGTTAACACACTTAAGTACATATTTAAAAATTTAAATGTAACAAGTAATTAAAAGTTTTAATTGAAAGAGGTTTCATTTGTCACACTTTAGTACATTTATTTTTCAGCATATAACGTGTTATGTTCTTGATTATAATTTAAACTATTTTTTGTTATGTAATATTAAATGAAAATGTTTTAAATATACTAAATTGCAATTTCAAAAAGTAACTATGTATTTAAATACAAGAAATTACTTATATAATATTAGTCAGTAACCGTATTTTGAAAACAATAATGATTTTACTACTTAAGTGGCACAAAAGATCATTAAGTATACTATTTATGTAACAAATACTCTTATTTACAGTATGCCAAAGTGTACTTTTTTTTCTACAAGGGTTTTCGTACAGTTTAACACAGTTTTATGTTTGTCTCATCTGAATGTATAGTGCTCTGTTTCTTCGGATGACGGAGTCAAGCTGCTTCTACATCAGAGTTTGAGAGTTGCTTTCTCCTCTAAGTGTCTTTAGTGAGCGAGAGCTCTCTGCATTCACCGCACACGCGTGTCCTTGATCAACTGCAGAACTGGCGTATCCTGAAGCTGATCGTTTTCCGCAGGCTAGTAGACTCAGCATGGACCAGCTCAATAACCTGATATTCCCCCACACCTGAATATGGCCAATTTTGCAGTAGGTCAGTGCTTTTATTTCCTTCTTTTTTCCAAGACAATTGTGTGACCTCCCTCTATGGTGCCAGCAGGGCTCAAGGGTGTGTGCGAGTGTGTGTGTGAAAGAATAGCTCATTGAATCTCTATGGGAGTGGTCCGAGTTAGTGTGTGTGTTAAGGCCGGGAGTCTGAAGGTGGTGGGGAACCTCTGGAAGCTGAAGCAAGGTGGGTATTATGCAAACGATGCCCCTGCAGTCCCAGAATGCTTTGCTCTGGATTGTCTCTGTCTGGAAGTTTCCTGCCATTATTTGTAATCTGCATCAAACTGAGGTGTTTGGGTGGACGCGGGATTGAGAGATGCGGAATTTTAAATGGAAGAAGGGGGAAAGAACACAAACACCCCGGGCTGCAATTGCTTGATGTGTTTTGCTCTGGCCGAGAGGTGTGTTCTATTCACAGGGTCTAATTAGGTGCTTTCTTGTTTCAGAGGAAATTACAGGTTTTGTATGTCTCAACTCTTCCAGGGAGGAAAATTTAAATAGTTTATTCTTTGTCATCATTGTTTGTTTAAGAGTTGTTTAAGCGATACTTTGCCACCATCTTATGTCTTTGTTTTTAAGAGCGTGTGCTGTTTGTAGTGTTTGCATATACATTCGGACACATGCTGTCAGAACCAGATTTTCTTCTGTTGCTATATTCTCATTTTCATTAAGGCAAGCATCAGTTTTACTTTTGCTCACACTGAAGTGATTGGAACAAACCGTCTAAGTATTTAACGTTTTTGTGTAACTGTTTGTGCTATAATAGAATATTCATACCTGTCTCAAAGGTGTGCTACTACTTTTATAACTGATTGGATGTTTGGTCTCTCTGGCAAATCAAAAAAATAAAGCTAAAAAATACAGAGACTAACAATGCTACACTGCAACTGCATGACCATACTCTGACGATTACTAAAAACTCACTCGTAACTTTCTAGCAACGCTCAAGTAGCTTGCTAAAACCCTCAGAGGTGTTTCTTGTACAGTGACATAACTTGCTGATTAACTACCATAATAAGATGCATCGTTGTGTCTATCCAGGCCGATCTCACGGCAATTCGTACATATTTTACGAGTTGGCTTAGCAAATACACCTAGAAAACCCCAGAACACACTAGCAACCTTGTAGCAACAGGATCATTCAGATCAGCATACATTAACTGTATAGCAAACAACAAGAACAACATCCCAGTTGAAAAAAAACAAAAAAAAAACAGCATATGCTGGTTAGGCATGGGTGCTGGTTTGAGCTGGTTTAAGCTTCTAAGCAACTAGCTCCTGCTCAGGACCAGCTTAGGACCAGCACATGGCCAACTAAGGACCAGCTCAAACCAGCAGTCATGCTTCAAAACATACCTAAACAGCATATGCTGAATTTTTCAATAGGGTAAGCAATGGCCTACCAACCACAACACTCTAGCAAAACCTTAACATCATGCTGAAAACACACAGGACTGCCCCTTACAAACCAATAAGAAAACTAATAATATGCTAAAAATAACACAAAATAGTTTAGGAACCTCAACCCTCCATTCAAAATCCAGTTCCACAAGTACCACTTGCATTTGTTTTCACAACATCTACTTTTTGCTTCTGACATTAACACAATGAGGCATGAATATGATTCAGAGTGTTTCTAACGCCTAAAACAGTCAAGGATGCATTTTTGCATCCTTATTTTTTTAATTTAAGACACAACATCAGTATGTATCCTAACATGCACCGCTCATGTATGTAGTTATTTTCCATATTTCCATTTAGTCCCTCTGAAAGCTCAATTTTTGCTGTGCCCTCTCATAGTGAAATTGCCAGCGTAGCCATTCACCGAAAAAGACAGAGTGAGCAAGCTTTTCAGTGAAGAGACAGCCGAGAATCGTCTCCGTTTTGTGGAAATGTACATTAAATGGTGTCAGCTCCTGAATCGACGGAGGTCAGGACGGGGTCCCCATGGTGACAGTTGCCGGGAGAACTCATTGAGAGAAGTGAAAACTAACCCCTTCCCTTTCGAATGGCAGGTGGCCGATGTCTCTTCGTATCTCCCATCATGTCTTTGGCAAGGTTGACACAGGTAATGTGTGAGAGGCAGTGCTATCCATACGGAGAATGATGTACATATCATTTCCCAGGCTGACTGATTGAAGACTGTAATCTGGACAGAAGTCTTTCTTGCTTTGATTACAGTCGTCCATCCACTGGCAGGAAAACAAGGTGGGCCTCCTCTGTGCTCCTGCAACGCCATCAGCTGCTTCGCCAATGCTCCGCGGGCCAGAACAATCTCCATACCATTTGCGCTCGCGGTACAACTGGGTGGCGCTACGACAGCGACTGACAGACACAAACTGATGCATTCGACTCCCAAGGTCGCTGTATTTCATCCGTCAGGACACACAAAGAGCACGGAAACTTCAAGAAACAGCTCTTTCTTTTGAGTCGCGCGTCTCGAGAGTACCTGTGATTACTGAATAGGCCTCTTTAAGGGACTGACCCCAAACGAAGGTCCGCTCGGCGCAGAAAATGCCAGCGAGTAAGTGGATGGTAGAATGGGTGTTTTACATGAAGGAACACTTTTCTTCTGAAAGCCCGTCTCATGCACAATTCCCTCGTCTCGAGCGCACGACGCAACCCCCGAGACCGGCCGAATCTATTTTCTCAGAGATGTTCTCCCGTCTGCTCCCTCCTGCTGTTGTCGGCTTATCTCTCACATTAGGCCGGGCTCTAAATGGGCAAGATTTCACTGTTGACAGTCGCTTGCCGCTCAGCAGACAGACTATAGCGCATTAGCACACGTTCCTTAGCACATTAGCGTGTTCCCGTGGGAGAAGTGGGATCAAGATGATTGCCCTCTCTTACACGCGTTACTGCTCTTATGCCGCGTTAGACCTGCCATCATTACCGCTTTCTGCCGGTTCCCACAGCAACTAGCAGCCGAGCAGAGCGGCATTAGCAGGTGTCGCTCTGGGGTGAGGTGAAGCTGTCAGATGACGCTCGGGCCTTGAGTTCTATCCCTTTCAAGAGTAGACTCGAACATCTAGAAGTCTAGAGTGGAGGTGAGCATTGTTGATTTAAAGTTTATGAATGCTTGCTTTTCCAAGCATTTAAAGAATAAATGGATATAAACCGCAGGCACTGCTGTCTGACAGAAAATAAAAAGTCAGTTTGAGACTATTTCAGTTCTATTCTTAAAAAGAACTTGCCCGGTTTAGACTTGCACTCTATTAATTTACGAACTGCTTGTTATACTTTTCCTATCCTGACTTCTTTTTATTTATTATATAATAGAAAAAAAAAACCTTGCTATGTGTACTACGTTAAGCTAACTAAGACTTGTTATAGCACTTGAGACTTGTTATAGCTCTTTTGTTGATTCTGATTGCTTCCATTGTCCTCATTTTTAAGTCACTTTGGATAAAAGCATCTGCTAAATGTCATATATATATATTTATATATATATATAGTTTTATAAATTATTATACTTGTTAATATGCTTTTTTTTTGGTGGTTGACATAATTTTTCCATGTATAAAGTATATTTCAGGCCCTGTAAAAGTTCAGAATGCCACCGTATTTAGTCCCATTTTGCTTTTATGCTGGTTCATTGCCGTGTGACAAATGCTTTTTAAAAATGTAGTGTTTTGATTAATTTAAGGTTGATAACCATAGCAGCTGATTAAAGCTTTTTCACTGCGATGTCATAGAAGAACCATTTTTGGTTCCACAAAGAACCATTCAGTCAAAGGTTCTTTAAAGAACCTTCTCTTTCGTACCTTTTCATAATCCAAATAACCTTCTTTCACCATAATGAAGATATTTTTTTTTTTTTTGTGAAACAGAAAGGTTCTTCAGATGTTAAAGGTTTTTTATTGAACCATTTAGAAAAAAGGCTCTTCTATGGCATCATGAAGCACTAAATTAGAAACAAACTAAAATAAACAAAACAAAAAAACAGTAGATCCTTTCTCACAGTACTCTGAGGTGTTTTAATGCCATCAAGGTACAAATCAAGTAAAAAGAGAATGACAGAATGCTTCCTCACCTATAATCAACAAAAAGTGAAGAAAATCAATTTTAAATCCAAATTGGCCCAAAGAAATCGGAGCGGCGAAGTCATTGTTTTATCTGATACACATCAATCATGTTATCATTCAGATATCCTCCACATATATTTGATAAAGCGTCTTCCGAAACTCTTTATTCTTGTAAAGTAAGCATCAAATTAGTTTTTGACTCATCTTGTTTTTTTCCCCCTCCCTCAGTTTATCTCGTCAAGTCTTCTCCTCCGCCCACTCTCGTCTCTCTCCTTGTTTTTCTCCTCCAAATGAACAGCTTGAGAAATAAAGCAGAGGAACTTTACATTGTGCCGGAGAGGGGGGTGAAAATTACGGGCAGTGTCAGATAATTGAGCTTGTCTTAAGAGACGGGCTAATAACAGACACAGATGCGGAAGCCGTGTCAGTCTGTGAGCGCGCTGACAGACTCTCTCTGTCGCTGATGAGCTGCGTAGGGGAAATCGTTCCATGCAAACAGCTTCGTTATTACGATCTGGCAAGCGCCGCGCATGTGTGTACCCAATTCAGCCTGAACTGACAGAATCCGATTGACCGGGACACATTCATGCCCTTTATTCTCTTTATACTCGCCAACAATGCAGATAATTACTGCGGCAAGAAAAACTGAAAATAGAATTTCGCAGCATGCAGTTGGGGGGAAAACAATGCAGGCGCTGTCACCGGGAGCATTTCTGTGTCTGATGAAATTGGCCCAGTCACTATTTACTCACAGTGGGAGAATGTCTCAATCTTAGACAGCCTCCTACATTTCTGCCTACCTCACGAGCAAATCTCTGCGCCGTGCGCTCGAACCTTCGGCAGCCCGTGGCACCAGGAGACCCTTCTTGATGTGGGATGGCCAGGGAGTTATTGGGAATTGCTCGACTTCATTACATATGATTTATCAAACGCCCCCTTGGATGATATTGCTGTTTTTATGTCTCCTTTCATTTCATCTTCTGTTAATTTAGCACTGCTGTATGACCTTTGACCCGACCTTTTCAAGTAGGCTTTTAGGTCTGGTGAGAGATGAGCATGAGAGATGAGAAAGAAAAAATTGTGTTCAAGTCTGGGGTCTTTTAGCTGCTAAATGTCGTAACTACAACTTATGAGAGCAAAAAATACATTTATCTATTGACGGCCATTCATGAACAGTTCTGTATTCTGTTTTAAGTGGTGATATACACTGGTGTTGAAAACAGGTTCACACTGAGCACATGGGACAGACGTGACAGTGTCTGGAGACGCCATGGAGAACGTTCTGCTGCCTGCTTTCATCTGTGAAGAGCACAGGGCTCCAGTGGCCAATTTGCCAACCTTGGTGTTCTCTTGCAAATGCCAAACGTCCTGCACGGTGTTGGGCTGTAAGCACAACCGCCACCTGTGGACGTTGGGCCCTCATACCACCCTCATGGAGTCTGTTTCTAACTGTTTGAGCAGACACATGCACATTTGTGGCATGCTGGAGGTCATTTTGCAGGGCTCTGGCAGTGCTCCTCCTGTTCCTCCTTGCACAAAGGCGGAGGTAGCGGTCCTG
>JAUMHE010000056.1:926345-940969 GCA_032359235.1 Enteromius mattozi
AATGAACTTAAATGATTTTAGCAAATGGCTGCAATATAACAAAGAGTGAAACATTTAAGGGGGTCTGAATACTTTCCATACCCACTGTATACTGAGTATGAGTATGTATACTGTGCATATCCATACTTTTCATTAGCATTGTACACTTTGGGATACTTTTTATAATAGCATTTATTATTTCTTTTTTTTAATCATTATTTCAGTGCAAATGTATGTATTGAATGTACTGAATGTATTGTTTTCAGACTAAAATGTTAACTACACCTTATTGAAAACGTATAATAGTTTAAATTTAGATTAATATTATAGAGTATATATAGAGTTTAATATTTTGATCCACTTTGATGATAGGATTAATTACAACTAACATCTTACATATGTCATTGCATATAATTACTTAAATATGCTTATAGGATTTACAATAAACTAAAATAGACATTAATTTCATTTAAAGAAATATTTTTATGGCAAATGTGTAATCTTGTAATCTGAAATAGACTGCATTTATTTTAAATGCATTAGAGAATGCACCACAGCTTAAAAATAATAATCAAGTGTTTTACATGCACTTTAGACAACATTACCATAAGAGCATTTCTTTACAACAACAAAAGGTTGTTTTATTACATTATTATTAGTGCTGTCAAATGAATAATTGCTATTAATAAAGTTTTCTTCACATAATATATGTTTGTGTACTGTGTATATTTATTATTTATTAACACATGCATGTATATATTTAAGAAAAAAAATGTATGTTTGTATATTAAATATATTTTTCTATGATTTAAAATCTAAGAATATGAATATATAAATGTACAAATGTAAATATTTTTTAAAAAATACACTGTATGTGTGTGTATTTATATATACATAATATACACATTTACATAAATAATGTAAACAAAAACCTTTATTTTGGATTTTTTGCCATGATATGGATATGCAAATTTTATGTGTAAATTACTTGCAACTTGCTACATTTGGCCAAATATTTTATCTTAACTATTATTCAGTATTTGTCATTGCTATTATTACTTTAAAAAAATAAATAATAACATTATACATTATAAATGCAGCGCAAATTATTTTTAAATAGTATAGGATTTATAATATGTGGTCTATGCTGCAGGATGCAGTTGTTACAGCCACACCAGTCTCTACACCAGGCTCCACCCTCACCTCCTCACAGCGATCCCAGTCACCTGAATACTAATCAGCATCACCTGTCACCACCACCTGAGATCACTAATCCACACCACATATAAGCACTCACATCCCTCCAGTCCGTGTCCAAGCTCGTATTCACAAGAGTGGACTAACATTTGTCATTGCCTTGCTTATACTTACCTGTTGTCTCACCTGCTCTCTCCGTAGTGTGCTCCTTGATCCTCCATGTGTCTCCAGGTCCTCAGTATCCCTCTGTGTCATCGTCTGGATTGTGGTGTGTGGTTGTGATCGTCTCGTCTGTTCCCGTACTGGTTATCTGCATCCTGAAACACAAAAGACTCTTTAAGTTCTCGTTACGATTCTTCAGCTATTGTCTGCGTTTAAGTTACTCACCTTTGTTTGATGTCATCTTCCATCCTGTAAATAAACACACCTTTCACTTACCCTGTTGTCAGTCTGCTTCGTTACAGCAGTACACTAGAGAAAGTGTGTTTGAAATGATGAAATAATGTATATTTGTAGAAATCTCTATAATGGTTTGAACCAAAGGCAGTTTTACTGAGCCGTCAGGGCATGCTCTCACCTATAGCTGTGTATTTATATTCATTTCACATGTGGTAAACAAGTATAATTAATGTTGTCATGATTAGCCTGATTGGCTCAGAACTGGACAATCAGTATGTACTTCAGATCTGAGTCGCCACAGTATGTTGTGGTCTGACACATTAAATATTATTATTTATTATTTACCTAAACACCAGGAATGAATGTAAATCCACTGTATTGCATAACAAATAACTAAACCAACCATTTGTCCGTCCACACATTTCCAATACAGTCAACAAAAATCATCAGCATTTGTTTGTTCTCAGTTTTAGTGAGCCCTGTTCCTACCCCTGTGTGTGTGTGAGAGAGAGAGAGTGTGTGTGTGTGTGTGTGTCTTGGCACACGCCATTCACATCCTCACTCACCTGTGTGTAGTTGTTCCCCAGATGCAGAGATGTCTTGCGTCAGTAACTGCAGATTGAGCTGGTGTGAGGACTTGGCCAGCAGACTGGGTTTAACAAGCCAGATGGTTTGTAATTGTCTGATCAATTCAGTGTTTGTGAGATTTTATGCCTTTCGTTATTATTTGTTTTGCCACTTACAATTTACCATGCAAATTCCACCATCCCTCACTGGGAAAACACTGCATAGTGTCCATATGTCCACACACACACACACACACACACACAGAGCAACACACAAGTCGTCCATATGTAGGTATTTGTGTGTGGGATATGGCTGATTTTAGTGCATCCCAGAAGACTGTACAAGTGTATGGCTCCTGCTCCTCTAGTGTTTAATATCAAATTGAAATGCCTCTGATGCATTTACATAATTAGGTAAATCTAAATTATGTCATTGAGCATGTTTTTAAGCACTTCTTTTCAGATTAGGAAATGTAATAAATTAATTGTTAAAGTGTAATTACACACACACAAAAAATACAGAGTAATATTGGTTAGCTTAGTATAGGGTTAAGGTTTGGTTTGGTTAGTTTATGAATGAATACTGTATATTAGTGAACATAATCACTATTAGCTAATTGCTTATTGGCATGCATATTACAAGCATATTGCCGTTTATTAGTACTTATAAAGCACATATATTAGCATCACAATATTTTAGATCCCATAATCCTATCCCATATCTAACCTTAACAACTAACGTATTATTAAATAGAAGCTAATAAAGCATTTATTGAGGCAATACTCTTAAAATGTTGAAAATGTCATATTTTGGTAGAATAGGGAACATTTATTCACTATTATCTATGACTTTTCCCTCAATAAACTCCTAATTTGCTGCTTATTAATAGGTATTGGGTAGGATTAGGGATGTAGAATAAGGCATTAATATGTGCTTTATTACTAATAAATGGCTAATATTCTAGTAATATGTTAATATTCTAGTTAATATTCTAGTAGTATGTTAATAAGCAACGAATTAAGAGACCCTAAAATAAAGTGTTTTCCATATTTTTGTCTTACATAATACAAAAAAGCAAAATGCTGCCAAGTGTGGTACCTTTAAATTGAATTTTAAGAACTCTTTAAAAACAGATTTTTCTATCATTTGAGAATTACAATTGTTTGATGAGAAGGGTGATCGTACTGTATGAAGGAAAATTACTTTTCTTTTAAAGCCATTGATGCACAATTACCCATGTCTTGGCATTCTTACCTTTTCTTCCACTTTCAGTCATGATTTACTAAGTCACCATTTTCTCTGAGACACTTGTGTTTCCTGCAGTAATAACATCGCCGGCAGCACTCGTGCTTCTCTGTGAATTGTACTTCTTGGACTTCCGGGAACAGTTGACAAGTTAATATGAACTTCATACACAGGTATTCATTTGCAGAGATGATATGATATGATTGCTTTGCATTTTATGTTAAAATAGTCCTCGTCTGTCTATGAACAGACTGAAATGCAATTTGCTAGCATACAATACGTGACATTTGATGGACCTTTACATTGAGATTGTGCTGGTTCTTTATTAGTTGCTCTAAAAGCACTTCAGTGAAGACATTTGACCTGTGCATAAATCACTTAACCCATGTCCAGATTTGTTTCCCAGTAAACTTATGTTTTGCCACTAAATAAAATATATAAAACATCATTTTGACTTTTTATCTCATAGTTCTGACTTTTTTTCTCTCTCTTTTATAACACTCAAGTTATGAAGTCAGAATTGCAAGATATATAATTAGTTATAGTTACTCATTGGTCATTGATTATGTTCGCCTGTCCTTTGTTTAGTTTCTTATTTACTTGTGTGTTTATATGCCCTAATTTCCCTCAGTTTGATGTCTGGTGTTGTCTTGCAGTATTTTTAATTATTTGTGGAGACCTTCTAATAACAAGAAAAGTTAGAACTGCAGGAAAAAGTCAGATCTACAAGTTTATTTCAGTTCTGATCAAATCACAATTGCGAGGATTACGAGGAAAGGTCAGAATTGTGAGTTTATATGACAGAAGACATATTTGTGAGTTTATATTATGCAATATTTATATTATGTTTATATTATGCAATACTGAAAAGGAAGTCGCAATTACAAGAAAACGTCAGAATTATGACTTTATATCACATTTCTGAGAAAAAAAAGTCAGAATTGCAAGATATAAGCTTGCAATTGAAGACAAAATCGAATTGTGAGATTGTATGATCAATTAAAAAAAAAAGCTAATTGTGAGACATAAACGTCTAAATGCAAGAAAAGTCCGATTGGATAAAAATTAAGAATTGTAATTGTAAAAAAAAAAATCATAATTGGATATAAAGGTCAAAATTGTGGGATAAATTTGAGAAAAAGTCTGAATTTTAAGTTTCACACAATTCTGAGAAAAGAAATCACAATTGCAAGATATAAACTAAATTGCAAGAACAAAAGTCAGAATTATGAGTTTATATCATGCAGTTTTGAGAAAAAAAAAATCTGAATTGCGAGATAAAAAGTAACAGCATTTTGTGGCAAACAGGCTTTCACAGTGACTTTTATAGTCATAACGACTGTTAGAGTCAACACTTCTTACCTGTAGTTTGTACATGTTCACTTGCAGAGATGTCTGTAAATGTTCTCTAACTGCTCGGCTTCCGCTCTCACACATTATAGACCGCCACTCTTGTAGCAATCAGCTGTGTACGGCTTTGCTCATGCTCGACTCCCTGCAGTCGCTTGGCTTGATTCCTGCGCTGTGAAGTGGGCTAAAGAGTTTTGCATGGAGTGAAAGGGTTAACCCTTCACTTGGAGCCCAGCTACTGGCTTTGTCACTCTGTTCTTTATGTGGATAATTAAGTCACTTTAAAGCGATCTTTTGTTTCTTTTCTTAGGTGTGTAATGAGGGAGATCGCTTCCACACGCACCCAATCAGAAACAGCTAATCTGACCATATTGTTTGACAAGTGTGTTCCTTACTGCTCTCTGCCACAGGAGATGTAATCTGAAATAATTATGCCAATTCCTCAGAACAGTATGGTGCGGGTAAGTAGCTTGTTTTCCACCTTCGTCAGGTTACATTCAATGGCCTCTCGAACGCCATCGTCTAGAATAGGAGTCTCAAGAGTTAGAAGGTAGTTAGCCGAACTTTAGAAGCTGAGAAGCAACTTCTCGGCCGCTTTGGTTCATGCAGGAGCTAAGGTAAAATGCCATTTGTTCAGATTTTGGTTCAATGATTTATTTGGAGCCTTATCTTATTTTGATATTAATGTCTTCATGTAATATTAATAACTCAACTCAATTTCTCCTTTTACCCCCAATTTTGAAATTTCTTAACTGGTTTAGACCCAGATTTTAAATTACACATCTAGCAGTGGCCCAGCACAAAATGTAAAAGTAAACAAAATGTCTTTAAAACCACTGTGTCAACAACAAAATAAGACGTGTTTTCTGTTCTGTTGTCTTAAAGTTAAAAGTGCATTCAGTATTTTTTATCTAGCATTAGCCCTCCTGTTCCTTGTGTATTATAAGTACCAATACCACAATGTTATTAGACGGTAGGGCTGCTCAATTATGATAAAAAACTACCTTGTCTTATGGCATTAATGTACCTTAGTGCACTTTTTAGTGAGCCACAAAATCAGTGCTGTTTCCAAAAGAAATAAACACTTGGACACCTTTTATTCCAAATTTACAGAGTTTCGATTCATAAAGTGTAATTTTCATACAATTACTTAAATATCATGTTATTATCCATATCCAGATTCATATCTATTGCTTTTCAGATAGTAGGTTTACTCGGTAGCTCATGGAAGTTGAAATGTCAGAGTTGCATCAGCAAATGCCTTTTTATATCACTTTTGCATTTGTTAACACTATCGGGTAGGTTTAGGGTTGGATTTGGTCTAGGGCATATTTCCAACATGATAGAGCATTAATTTTTAGTGACAGTACCTGGATATTTGAATTCTAAACTGCCGCAATATGTAACTGATGCAACATAATAAAAACACAGCAATACTTACCTATGTCAATGTTACAAAAATGTATCAGGGTTCATGTATTGAACCTGTGTTTTAGCACCACTCAGTGGACATTTCTCTTTGAAACTGTGGCGAAACGTGCAGTAATGTACGTAAAACAGTGTTGCACAAAATGTGCACATATTTTTATGAGACCAGGTTGGTCAAAAATCATAATTATCATTATTAATTACAATCACCACAATTTACATTGAATGATGTTTATGCCACTGCTTGAAGCAACTGCTAGCCAGGGTCCAGTTGATATAGGGTGGAGCCTAGACAGGGCGTGGCCAAATCCAGAGCGCGGGCGCTGGCCCGAGGAGGTGGACGACGTCGGGGTCTACCACGTGGTCGGGGGGGCGGTCTATCGGGAAACGTGCAATGAAAGTCCTCAGTGAGGAACACGTGGTTACATAAAAATTCAGCCGTCTCCAGCGTCGGGGTAGTTTAGGGAGAGGGATCAGGCGGGAGGCTTTGGAAAAGCGGTCGACGATGGTAAGGATAGTGGTATACCCCTGGGAGGCCGGTAGGTCAGTAATGAAGTCCAGAGCCAGGTGTGACCAGGGGCGTTGAGGCGTTTGTGAAAAATGAAAGCGTGTGAAGAACAGTGCCCACTGCATCTGCCGCGGATTAAGCCGTTTGGCTGATCGGAGATTTTTAAGGTTCTTATGATCGTGAGTATGACGAACAGATGAACTACCCCCGAGAGCCAGTGCCGCCATTCCTCCAGCGCTAGCTTCATAGCCAGCAGTTCACGATTGCCCATGTTGTAATTCCGCTTGGCATCTGAGAAAAAGGAGAACGGGTACATTTTAGGCTGCGATCTGTGACGCTGCGACAGCATGGGCTCCACTCCGGTGCTGGAAGCGTCAACCTCGACGATAAAGGGCTTTTCTGGATTGGGGTGACGTAGAATAGGCACAATGGTGAAATGAGTCTTGAGCTTGTGGAATGCCCTCAGAGACTCGGGTTTCCATCTCAGACGATTGACTTGACGTTTGATCAAAGACGTTAGGGGTGAGACAATGCTGCTAAAATTGCTGACGAAATAACGATAAGAGTTGGTGAAAGCCAGGAATCGCTGCGGTTCCTTTACAGTCATCGGTTGCAGGCAATCCAACACCGGCGAGCGAGCACTGCACGAATGTGTCGAACATGCTCCTGGAGGGAGGAGGAGTAGATTAAGATATCATCGAGTAAATGATAATCCAACGATTGAGCATGTCTCGGAACACGTCATTCATGAACAACTGAAACATGGCTGGGCTGTTGGCTAGGTCAAAGGGCATAACCAGGTATTCATAATGTCCACTTGTGGTAGAAAATGCTGTTTTCCACTCATCCCCCTCTCTGATGCGAAAAAGGTTGTAGGTGCTACGCAGATCAAACTTGGTGAAGTACCGTGCCTGCCTCAGCTGTTCAAGAGAGGGCAGTGGATAGCGAAACTTAACTGTCACCTCATTTAGCCTGCTGAATCCTCAGGCGGCGAAGTCTTCTGTGACGAGGGACCAGGCTGAGTAGGGTCCATGTGCAGCTTTTATTAACAATCGTAGTCAGACAAGCGGAATCGGTAACAGGCAAACAGTGCGTAGGAGGCAAGGCAGAGTCGTAATCGGTAACACAGGCAAGGTCGGGGCAGACAGCAAAGAATCACAAACGAGATAGGCAGTCCAAATGGGAAACAGTAAGGCAAACAGCACAAAGAACGCTCAGAATTGACCACCTAGGCAAATCAAGACTTTGCGGGGAAGTGAGGGCCAGGGTCCAGGGTTGATATAAGATGGAGCCTATACAGGGCGTGGCCAAATCCAAGCTCTGGCCCAGGTACGTGGCGGGGAAAAACTAGTCAGAACTCCGGTGAGGGCTCCCTCTGGCAGTGCAAGGAGGCAACCCAAGAGCCTCCAACGCTACAGTGTGTATATACACTATCATTTTTCTAAACAATTTATTGGCACTTAACTAAGCTGAAAGTTGAATAAACTAGTATAACTGTTCTTTTACTGAAATAAACTCTCAAACTCTCAATGAGTAACTATTTTTTTTAGTTTACTCAACAATTATTTTTTTAACAGTGTATATACCTTAATTTCCCTCAGTTTGATGTCTGGTATTGTCTTTATAATTGTTGTTTCTTACCATGTGTGGATATATTTTCTTTCTCATCATGGCCTAACTGGCAGTGAGAATACTCTGTTTAAAAGTATGCTAAAAAGTTGTTGTTTTTTTCCTCCGCTAGGCATAAGATTATTTATTTATTACCCCAAACCTATTAGATACTTAATTTTCAACTTTTTGATTATTTGCTTCATTTCTATTGAAAACAAATGCCTTTCTGATGTGATATGAGATTTGAAAAGGGAGAAAAAGAAGTTTGGCAAAAAGTGGATTTGAACCCGAGTCGATCGCATTGAACCTAATTAGCTATTAGGTCCTTAGTAGTATCCATTGTACTTACATGAAATAAAATCTACTTATCATGTAACTAAGTTATGGAACAGCCTGTAATTAAAGTTTGTAATTATGTAGATGTAACAGACAGCTACTGTAACACATGTTACACACCGAGTCTGTCACACAGATACTTACACTTAAGTACAATCTTGATGCTCTTTATTAGCTTATAGCTTAGTAGCTTATGCCTGTGATGCCTGTCTGTAATTTTAATGTAATTAGAAAGGAATTACATGTATTTAAGCTGTGTACTAATGGGTTAAATCAAACTAAGGTGCAGCTAGATAAGGTGTACAGTATAGATTGAAGTACAATCTTGATACACTTTACAAACCGCTCATTTACATCATCCTCTGCTTTCTTATCATGCGTCATGAAAAGTCCCTTGCATTAGAGAATTGTAAGGTAGACATTTCTGTTAGTGTAGAAGAGTCTTTCCTCGGATTAAACTCATGTCTGACAGATGACATCTAACAAGACCTGAAACATCACAGACAAGAAGTGGACCCAAGGTTGTGGAGATCTGCTGCCTACCAGGACTAGCTCCCTGTTGAGCTCTTAAACTTTATCACTCCTGGTATTTGTCCTCAATGGCAAATTAACAGCCTTCGCCCCACGCTTGGGTTTCCTTTCAGGAGACAGAGCTTAAATTCTTTCTAACTACCCTGAATTTACTACTCTTCTGCTGTTCACAGGACAGAATGAATGCCGGGACTAAAGTAGAGGAGATAAAAATTTATGGTATCTTGCAATTTAATGGTTGAAAAGATGCAATTTGAAAGATCATAAATTGTGAAGGAGTGCACGCTCCATTGAGCTTGATTCAGTGCTTGCTGTTAGAAGTTGATTTGCGAGTGTCTGCAGAGTGTGATTAACGACCCGATGAGCCCGAGCACCGCTAACCACGTTACCACTAATGCTGCTCATTAGAATAAATAAAATAAATTGACTGCAGCTCTATGAAAACTCTGTAATGGTTAAAAATCAAAGAACGTCACCCGCCGGCCTGGATTTAGCTCCTGGGTGTCTGCGGTGGTGACGGGGCCGAGGGGGAACCTGCAGGACCCAGCCGCTCAGGGAAATATGGCATTGGATTGTTTCCTTGACTGGTAATCACATGTCAGGGGCCTTTTTGCTCTGAAATCCATTTGAGGAGAAGTGAGTTATAATGCATAAAATTGCATTTCAAGCTGATAATCGCTTGGTCGCTTGAAGATTACGCTTGCTGCTGTTGTTTTTTCCCCTGCTCGTGGCCCGGAGTGCCGGTAATAGTCCGTGCGCTCAGAGCTCTCCCTGCTGTCATTCATTTGAGCAGGCCTCTGCAGCGGGATCGCTTCAGACGGGGCCATTCGACCTGATAGAGTCATCGCTCACAGAAAACATGGAAATTATGGGAAGAGAAGTGGAAATAGAGTGTGGATCCAAACTGATTTAGCTTGAAACGTTTTCTTAAAGCCATAGTTCACCCAAAAATGAAAATTATGTCATTAATTACTTACCCCCCAAAAGATATTTTGAGGAAATCCAAGAGCTTTCTGACCCTGCACAGAAAGGTAGTGAAGACTTCGTTAAAATAATCCATGTGATATCAGGGGTTCAGCTGTAATTTTATGAAGCTGCAAGAATACTTCCTGTGCGCAAATGAAACAAAAAAATCAAGTATTCAACAATTCTCCTAGGTGTCAGTATTCTGACTATTTTATAGCTCTTGGATTTTATTAAAATATTTTATTTGTGTCCTGAAGATGAACAGAAGTCTTGGTTTGGAACGACATGAGGGTGAGTAATTAATGACAAGTTGAATTTTTGGGTGAACTATCCCTTTAAAAGAGCAGGTGAAAGGTTGTGAGCCTTGATAATCGATAATCGATTTCTTGGATGAGTTGTCATTGACACATTGTTAAAATCAATGACCAATAAGTCATTTTATGCTGTACACTTATTTGAACCAGTCAAAATGGCTTTTTAATTTTTTGTCATTGGATCAATTTCGATGACAATGAGGTCAAAGGTCATGTAGATCCTGATAGCTAATCATAGATGCACATTATGGATCATGATGGCATGCTCCTGAAACATGGTGCGATTCCACACAGACTAATACTACACACATTGCTGATTAATTGCTTTATTTATTTATTCATTAGCGTTAAGATAAACCTTCTTAACTGTCATTAAAAATTCTTAATGCACAGCTTTTTAAGAATAGCAGTGTGATACATTGTTGGCAATGTTCAGTACAGTTTTACTAATTCATATTTTCATTTCCAAGTTATATGCTGTGGTTCGGTAGTAGGCTGTTTGTGCTTACTGCAGTAATTGAACTTATATGTGATCACAGGTTTGTAATGCGACTCATCCAGTTAGTTATTTGCAAACTGAATATGTCAATACTGCAGAGAAAGTTAAAGCGGATAAAAAGTTAACTATTTAAAATATTTAAAGTTCTGGATATCGTTTTTTTTTTTTTAACTTGGTAAAAAGGAGTGTGTTTAACTGCATGAAGTGAAGTATTTTGCTTATAATTGAATGAATTACATATAAAGTTATTTTTAATGTAAATTGGAATTTCGTCATTACTAATGTGTAATTACACAACTCACATGTTTCAATAGAACTGACATTAAGTATATTTGAGTTTGCCATGTTTGTCAGTATAGTCTACAGCCTACTTTAGCCATATTTCAAAGACAATAAAAGTAATATGTTATTATATAAGAAATGATATAAAGATGGGTCAAGTTTAACTAATTGCATTTAATATAAATTGAAACTAACACAATACAAGAGTATGAAGGTTTTAGAGGTAATTAATTAATTAAATGTTAAACAAAGTTTACAGTGACTATAACTTAAAAACATTGCAGCACATAGATAGACTATTGCTAATAAATACTGGCGTCTTTGACTACAGCAGCCTCACAGGAAACTAAAGCAGCTTCAGAGCTCCAGCTAAATGTAAATGTGCTGGTTTGTTTTCATAAATATTTCAAAAACATTTCTGTAATGGAGGAAGTGGTGAGAGCTCTGGCGGTGAGTGTGTGGGCACACTGTCAGCCTGTGTGTGTGTGTGTGTGTGTGTAGAGGGCTCCCTGAGGTGTCGATCCTCCCTGTTGTTTCTTTTTTTTTTCTTTAAAATAATCCTGTGGTTGTACCACAACATTTATGGCACATTCCATGAGAGAATTTCAGGATACCCTGAAGTAATTAAAGAGGAATTCATTTCAAATTTATGTTTTGTCCCTTTGACGATTTCCCAAGATATTTCCTTTCAGACAGAACAATGTGCTCAATGACTCGATTATGTTTGTTTGTATTTATTACGTTGGGAGCGCTGTAAATAAGCCATGTTCATCTGTTGCCAGCCTAAAACTTCATATCTGAGGGTTGCCAAATGACAGGGTCAGACAGACGCTGACACACACCGCAGTGTTTGTCATATTGAGCTAAATTCTGTGGCATTTGCACACGAGGAAACAATGGCACATGAAAACGAGGGGAGAGTTAATTCAGAGTTTTTCAGAGCTCATTCACACACGTCTGTTGGCCAGTTATCAGAGGAGCGCTTCAGGTTTACCGTGTGTGTAAATGACAATCATGCGGTGCAGTGCGTCTGAATGCTGTTTTGTTTTACAGAACAATCCAAATCCAAAAGGAGCATGTCACAATGTAATCATTTATTGTATTGATTTATTTTGTTTCTTTTTGGGGACGAGAGGCGGTACATGGCAGAATGTGTTTTATGAGGTTGGTTTTGTAAGATCCACAATTGCAATTCACGTTAATATATGACTGAACTGTTTATGCAGCGACTGGGCTGTTAAATGCTTCTGGAAAGAATAAACTAAAATATACTCATAGTTTACACCTCATAGAACAGAAGACATTATTCATGCTGACTTTCATCCTGCAACACCAGCACAACACATCTTTCTAATGTCAGAGGATTTTGTTTTTTTCCCAAAGACCTTTAGGTTTTAAATAAACACTTTGTCTCATGTAAATCCAAGCCCATTTGATTTTATGTCTTTTAAACATAAAAGAGTTATTCTTTTTAATGCAAGGAAAGTGGACACTGATATTGATCACTGATCATGACACTGATCGTGCTTCAAAAATGACAAAAGCAGCATGAACGTATCATAAAAGTTGTCCATTCTACTTGTATTATGAGGCCGCATGATAGTTTTGCTTGAGGAACACAATAAGCCATTTTTCCCTGAAAGTCTTCCCGTTAACAGAAATCTCAAATCTCAATTTAAGTCATTCTCAAAATGCATAGATTTGCTGTTTAATATGTCTTCTGACTGATTGCAACACTGGTTTGGAGTGACATTTGTAAGCGCTTGCAAGTCGAGTTTCAATGAATAACGACCTTATATTTTTGCTTTCTTAATAATTTCTTGCACAGATGATCAGATGGCATAAGCACTTGAAGACATAACTTAATATAAATCAGTAGAATTTTAATAGAAACGTGCAATTTTTGCAAACACTTTGCAAATTATGAATCACTGATTTTAACAGTCTGGAAACTTTCATTACTGTCATTTGTGTGCAATGCACACCAAAGAACAGAGAGCCAAAAGAGTCAAAATAAGAAAAGTCAATTTAAAATACACATGATGATAAAATGCAAAACTTTTGACATCTGGATGTGTCTTGTGGATAAGTAAGTGCACTTAACTGCAGTTGTAGTGTACTTCAAGTCTTAAAATTATATTCTTAAAAAACTATACTTGAAAATAACATAATATAAATTAAAAGGCCACTTAAGTGAAACGCAGAGAGTATACTCTCATGACTGTTTCTTAACACACTTAAGCGCTTTAAAAGAAAAAAAAAAATAATATTGCCAAATTAAAAGTTTTAAAATAAAACATTACACTCTCTATTATGTTTCAGTAATCTTTTGTAGTTGGTATGGAGTTGGATTAAGGGTCCCACTTTATATTAGGTGGCCTTAACTACTATGCACTTACATTTAAATTAATTATCTGGTACAGTGCACTCATTGTGTACATACATTTTTTACATTGACCTTGTATTTTAAAAAATACTTATATGTAGTTACATCTGTAATTAATTTCTGTAATTACATTTATATTTACACTGTTGACTCATCCCTTAAATCTTAACCCACCCTTAAACCTACCCATACCACCAAACCTGTCCCTAACCTTACCTGTATCCACCTCAATAGAAGCAGAAGTGATTTTTAATGCAATATGACCACAATAAGTACATTGTACTTATTTTTTGATGCAAAACATAGTAGTTAAGGCCACCTAAAATAAAGTGTAATCGGATTAAGGGATTTTAGAATATGCAGAATAAAGCATTAATATGTGAGATGTCCTTGTTAGTGAATATCTAATTAATAAAGTTTACATTTAAGTACTCAGTAATATTAATTAACTACATGTACCAACTATTTGGTTAGTGTTAGGGTTACATGTACTTGCATGTAATAATGCATAACTTATTGTTATTATAACAGTGAGTACATGCAGCATGTGTAACAAGAACACCTGAAAATAAAGTTTTACCAAAACAACAACAACAATACAAAAACATTTTGAAGTTCAGCTAACTGCATTTAACAGAAACAACATGTGTATTCTATTAAGATGCCTCTATAATGGATTTTTGAAAATGACCTTTCATGCAGTGTGTTTGAGTTAGTCAACATGAAACATTAGCATATTCCCACCCATTTGTTGGTCTTTTTATGTTGGTCTGAATAAAAATGTAAATTCATTCTTCACCACTAGCTGCAGCAGGGCCGGTCCTGGGCATAGGCGGAATAGGCAAGTGCTAAGGGCGCACTCAAAACGAGTGAAGTTTATTATTTTATTTATTTTATTTTTTTTTTAACAATTTATTTTTTAATTACAAAGAGAGAGAGATTGTCCCACAAAAATAACTATTTTATTGCTCTCCCGACTCGACGCATGATCTATCTTTCCTTGTGCAGCCACTTTCACATGCATCA
>JAUMHE010000056.1:941069-959533 GCA_032359235.1 Enteromius mattozi
TTTAGTATAACAGCGCTGCCATCTACTGGAAATCGAACACTTTTCATTAATAAGGTTAATTGTCAATAATTAAATAAAATACTGTTACAAATGTAATGTCCATTGTTAGTTCAAGTTCAACCTGTCCTCCAACTAATACGTCCATATAGGTTGTTTGTACAAATATGTTGACATAGATTAGGGTTGATGTAGCTCAGTTTGTGGCGCGATGCGTTAGAAAATAAGACGGGATCATGGGTTCGAACCCAGAGAATGCATGTGCTTATAAAATCCTTTGAGTCATGTTTTTTTCCCCAGTAACGCTGCACACAAAGCAGCACTGCTCACAAACACTGCTTTATCAGTCATTACAAACATGATAAGACCTGATTAGCGTCACGCAATAGAGGGGTTTCAAAAAATTAATCGCTGAATAAATGCATATTATAAGACAATGAAAGTGTTGTTTGACCCTGCAGGCATCAACCTGGTTTTGGGGACACCCAAAACCAAAATATGAACCTTTCAGTACCCATAACAGGCGTTCTCTAAGTGTACTTGTTTTCACAATTTCAGTATTTATTCGAGGGATAGTCTGAACAGCTTAGCTAGCTTTCGCAACAGAACAAGAGAGTCACCTTTTTTAAGCTTTGTTTTCAAGTGGCCACTCTTCATTCCCGCAGAACCTGATTTTGCTGAGTTAGGCGTGTCCCTGGGTCAACATCTTTGTTGACCCTGGAACAACATTGTGATTAGCCAATCAGATTTAAGTTTAGGCTTACAATCAGTGTTTGGTGCTTGTACATCAGTGTCAGTCATCTATCATTTCCTCTGATTTTAGGCATTACTCAAGGGTAAGGTTAGGTTGAGGTGTAGAGATACGGTCAAAACTAAAATTTTGAAATAAAATGTTGTTCCAGGGTCAACAAAATATGTTGACCCAGGACACCTAACACCTAACTCAGCAAAATCAGGACGTGCCTTCATTCCCAGCACCAGGAGCATCATTGAACTCGTAAGCAGCACAAGTATAGGCCACACAGGCCTTTTCAAATGCACATGGGTTTTAGAAACCCAGCTGTTTTATTAATGAAGTTACATTTAGCAGATTTTGCTTTGTCTATCAGCGTATCACTGGTTCACCTGCGCTGTGTTGGTTTGAGCAGGCGATGGAGCGGCGCTCGTCTCCGCGTACAGATCCGAGGTCAGAGAGACGGCAGCAGGTACGGCGCAGGGGAGCGTGGGGGCGGCGGGTTGAGAGGGGCTTCTGTTCTAATCGCACCTCGCTCCAAACTTTAACCAACACTCTCCTCATCACAGTGAAGTGGCAGGTCAGCGCTGCTGTGAATAGACCTCATCAGCGAGGGCCAGAGATCAAATCCTCACATTACTGGAGGCACAGTCACCTCTACGACCCCGCCAATATCGCACGCCTAACGCAATTATTTGCAATCAGCAAATGTGTGATTCATTATAAAAGATTTCTTACCCTGATATAATTTGCTATTGTTCGCAGGGGGAAAAAGCCACACAAAGGGCCTTTTTAAGTGTTATTGTAGAGAGCAGAGCCCTTTGTTTAAGACACTTTCATATTGCGGCAGTTAAAGTCTGATTAAAGTCTGAAATGGAGAGATGAAAATGAGCTCGTGTAATGTAGCGAGTCTTGCTGGGAAGGAAATGGCTGGTGTTCTCGTACACACTCTCTATTGAACTGATTTGTAAATAGACTTTTTGACAAAAATCCTACAATTTCTGTGTCACTTTTCCTGCCGGTGCATTTTTCTCCTGATTGTAGGCGAGAGAACCGCTGGGATATAATCAGACGCTGTGTTTACCGGAAAGTTTGTCTCTCCAAACTGTGTTGGAGAGACTTGGGAACGCATTTAAGCACATAAATATCAAACTCTGAGACTGTTGTTTCCAAACCTGTAATATTAAGTTTTCTTTATCAGCACATTTTCAGGGGAAGCCTTTTATTTAAGTGTTTGCTTAAAATGTTTCTGGAATGACTTGGTATTTGTCTCTAGCATTTGAGTGTTGGAGTCACATGCTATTTGTCCTCAGCATTTGCTTTGGCATTTGAAATCGGTACAAAGTAACAAACGGTTCAAAGAAACTCAAACGTCCTGCGTGACTAAACGTGTAAATTTAATGATGCGCGGACAGATTAATGGTGGATTTGTGTGTGCCTCGGATGTGTACGATTAGCAGGGGTTAAACATGTCTGTTGTTGTGCATTTGAGTTTGAAACTCTCTCGTTCTAGTTTTGCTTGCGTGCCTCATTAACGACCAACAAATATCTTTCTCATTTGCATATTTCCCAACATCTATCCATAGGGTTTATTTCTCTTTTTTTCTACAACTGCAAGACTATCTTCTGCGTATCTCCACCTTCCAGACTGTAATGCAATTATGCACACCTTTCAAGAAACTGCTTAATGCGATGCAATTAAGACCGTTTAAAAAAAAAGAAAGAAAACCTGTTCATTTCAGGTTTTAAGGGAACTGCTATTTAACAGTCTCTATCATATATGGTTATCATTTGATGGAAAGTTAAATATAACGCTCTGCTTCTCTGTAAAAGAGGGAATTGCTTCTAACTTTTGATTTGTTGCAACATAATCAGGGGAAAATGTGTCTTTCTGCAAAACTCCAGAAATGTACCTGTATGCATACAGTTCAGTTTCCAGCTGAAACCAACACTATAGTTTAGTTTCGTTCCTTTTCACACAGATTATTACAAATCATTAGGGGCAATTTATTAATTCATAAAAACTTATTTTGTAGTTTTTCTTAGCACAATATTATGTTATGACCTCGAAGCGCATTAAGGAGATGATTGGTAAAACTTTATAATAAGCAACACTTATTCACTAACTGACTTTTCCCTCAATAAATTCCTAATTCACTGCTTATTAATAGTTAGTAAGGTAGTTGTTAATTTTATAAGTTAAGAATAAGGCATTAATATTCCTACTAATAGATGGCTAATATTTAAGTAACTAGCATCTAGTTAAGTGAACCTAAAATAAAGGCCTATAAAAATGAATACATTTTGATGTTTTCTTAGCACAATCAGCTAAGCATTGCTTTTGTGATGTAGTAAACTTGCCCAGTACCTCACCTGGTAAAATCATAAATAATTTTTTTTTTAGAAATGTTGTCCTGGTTCCAATAAGCCAAGGTTGTTTAAAATCTAAATATGCTAAATTTATCTCATACATTTTTGTTGTTATTATTTTTTTTGTTTTTTAAACATTTAATCTCAATTTAGTGTTGGAGAAACAGCTGAGATACTGGGATGTTAAACTCATTTACACTACAGTTAGACAGTTTGGGGCTGGTAAGATTTTTTGGTAACACTTTACAATAAGAAACACATATTCACTATTAACTAAAAGTTTTCCCTGAACAAATTCCTAATTACTGCTTATTTATACTTAGTAATGTATTTGTTAAGTTTAGGTATGGAGTAGGATTAAGGGATCTAATATGGTCATGTAGAATAAGGCATTAATATGTGCTTTATAAGTTCTAATAAACAGCCAGTATGCTAATAATAGGCATGCTTATAAGCAATTAGTTAATAATGAGAATTTATCCTTAAAATAAAGTGTTGCAGATTTAGTATTATTTATTCAGCAATGACATTAAATTGATCAAAAGTAACAGTAAATACATGTGTTCTGTTGTTATTGTTGTTTTAATGTTGTTTTGAACTTTCTATTAATCAAACAATCCTGAAAAAAAAAATATTAAGCAGCACAACTAAAGCATAAGAGACAGTGTATCTTATAATAGACTGATTTTAGGAACATCTCACTTGAATCTTCATGCAGCATCTCCATTTTAAATCAAAATAAAGAGCTTTTCACACTCTCACATGTGCTCTGTGTAACTCTGGGATCTTGGTTTGGTGGATGTTAGTAGTGTCAGCAATAATCAGTCACACTAAATAGCTCACAACAGTAGAGATGACTCTAATTATCAGGCTGTTCAGACTCTGGATGAGCGTGTGTGGGAGAGAGAGGAAGGAAGCTGTCATCTGTCAGGAAGAAGAATCCACAATCCTTGAGCACATGTTTATACAGTAAACTAACTTCACCAACTTCTCTGTAACTCTGCTTACTTGCTGAAAGCCAGAAGAGACGTTTCCAGAAAGAAAATCACAATGAAATGTTTATCCTAGACAGCGATGAAATCAAATAGACTTTATCTGAAGTATTCTCTCCTTGAATTTTTGTTCTGGAATAAAAACAATCTCATATGTGTCTGCTCTATAATTTCAAAACTTCTTCAACATGAGCTCAAACATTTCTAAGACAAAACTTTCTGAGCTATATCGTCTGTCTGTTGTATTTCTTCTACGCAGATTTTTAGGAGAAGCATCAAACTGAGATCTTTAAGAAACCTGAAACTCGAAATAGCGATAATAAAACATGGCTCTGATTCCCAAGGAATGAATTTACTGAATCTAAAATAATGCAGTATAAGTCTGTTGGTCCTTGTAAAACTAATTACCCTTTAGCATACTTTTAAAAAGGTTAGGCCTACATATAGAATATAAGAAACAATGCAGAACACAGAAATATGTAAGTCAAAACACATGAAAAGCAAAACACATAACATCAAAAAGTTAGCATTATGTATGTGGCATTAGCAAAATGTAAATTTTACTAAAAAATGTACTTTAAAACTTTCTGCATTTGCCATTGTTACATAGTGCACCTTTTAAAAGTGTTAAGAAACGAAATTGAACACTCTTTAAGTGACTTAACCTTTAATTTTATTAATGTTATATTATCTGCAATTACAGTTTTTCTTTAAAGATCTGAAGAACGGTACAAATGCACAGTCAATACAATAAACCACACTTCTTTTCACGGGGGAGATAAAAGTGTCTTCCAAATGCATTCATGTAATCTTGTGTGTTTTACAATAGAGCTCAACAATGTCTCAGATTTGCCAAAAGTGTGCAATCAAGTCAGGCATGAACACAAACAAGTTTCGTCAAATTCTTTCAAGACTAAAAGATCTGAAGATTTTTAGGGGGGAAAAACATTATAGACAAAATTGACTAATGCATTCTTCTAGTTCAAACAGTAGTGCATGGTTTTAGCAATACCATGTGGATTCACTGTAAATGCAATGCTTTGGATAAAAGTGTCTGCCAAATGCATGATATTAAAGGAATATTTGACTCAAAAATTAACATTCTGTCTTCGTTTATTCATCCTCACGTTGTACCAGACCTGTATGAGTTTCTCTTCTTTTGAACACAGAAGAAGATATTTTGAAGAATGTTGGGAACCAAACAGTTGACAGTAGCCATGTATGGAAGCCCGTTTCTGCTACTGAATAAAAATTTTTAAATAAGGTAATTGTGATTTTTTTTTTATCTCACAATTCTTACTTTTTTGATATAAAACTTGCAATTCTGAGAAACAAACTCACAACGGCATTAGAATTGCGTGATATAAACTAGCAGTTCTGAGAACATATCAGCCTTTGGAATTTATAACACGCAATTGGGAGTTAACATCTCACCATTCTGAGAAAAAAAGTCAGAATTGCAAGGTAGAAACTCACAATTCCAAGAAAAAAAGTTATAATTGTGGCTTTCACACAATCTTGAGTTTATATCATGCAATTCTGACTTAATAACTCACAATTGCGAGTTAATATCTTATAATTCTGAGATAGAAGATAGAAACTCGCAATTCCGAGAAAAAAGTTAGGATTGTGACTTTTGCACAATTGCAAGTTTATATCTCGCAATACTAACCTTATAATTCACATTTGCAAGTTCATATCATGCAAGTCTGACTTTATAACTCGCAATTGCGATTTTATATCACACAGTTCTGAGAAAAAAGTCAAAATTGCAAGATAAAAACTCGTAATTCTGAAAAAAAGTTAGAATTGTGACTGTATAGACTATCACACAATTGCGAGTTTATATCATGCAGTTCTGACATGTTTCGTGCAATTATGACTTTATGTCTCCCAATTTGAACTTTATAATTCGAAGTTGCGAGTTTCTATAACACAACTCTGAGAAAAAAAGTTGCAATGACCTTTTTTTCATTCAGTGGCAGAAATAGGCTTCCATAACCATTGACTTGCACGCTATAAAAAAAAATACTATGTAAGGTAATAGCTACCATGATTTTCTTACTCAACAACATGAGTGTGAGTAAATGATGACAGAACTTTTGTTTTTTTGGTAAAGTACTTCTTTAATTGTGTTTTTAATCATGCATTCAGCAATAAAGTTATCTTTTATCATATTATTGATATTTTCATTATGTGTGTCTGCATGATGTGAAGTTAAATTCATGCAGCTACCTGAAGGTAAAGTGTGTGTGTGTGTGCGTGTGTTTTAGTGCAAGACAAAGAAGACAAGAGTGTTTGTGTGTGTCTGTCGGGGCCCAGTGGTGCCCGCAGTGTTGAGGGGACATGTGTGGGAGGGGACCGCCTGTCAAGAGAGCTCATGGAAAGATAACAATAAATGTCTAATAATGACAGTTAATGAGCTTGATTAAGTTGATTTGTTATGGAAAAAAATGTGAGGGCAGAGGAGAGGCATGTAGGCACCGTAATAAGAGATTCATTTTAATAGATACAAATTCAGTGGGGTTTTGAAACACAATGGGGCTGCATGGAAAATTATCTGGAAGTACAAAGGGACACTAGATTAATTCTGTCACAGACATATTTCTCGTAATTGCACGAGCCATCTCACGTCTGAGTTCACCTGCCGCTTATGACTGTAAGATTTATATTATTTTATCCGCTTTTCCGAGAGACTGACATCAGGGGGCCAGAAACATCGACGTGAAGTTTATACGTTTGTCTTTTATCTTTTATCCCATCCTCCAGCGAAGTTGTAGTTCGGTGACATTTGAAGCGATGTCACATCCAGCTGTGTAATTATGTTTTTTTTTTCCTCATGCAGAGGGACTATTGTATACCCGTTCTTTTATTCACCTGTTCTATACCTGCCTGCCTTCCAACCAGATGAATGAAACCTCCACAAGACAGCCACAATGTCTTTGTAAACAGCTTTCTATAGTTCAGCTCCATGCACGTTTCCTCAAACTTTTATTGAATTTGATATATTTTGCCATCTGCGTGAGAGCACGTCACCTTTTGGGAGGGTTAATTAGGAGAAACCTGTTGAGAGAAATTTCCAATGAGGGTTTATGATGGAGTGTATTGAGAGCATTCAGATCCTCATCATATTCCCCCACAGCCACGTGTGTGTGTGTGTGTGTGTGTGTGTGTGTGTCTTGTCTCCAGAGGGACCGGTTTAATTGAATACATTAAAGGGCAGGAGAGCTGCAGGCCTTATTTATTTGCTTGCTGTCTCAGGCTTGTTTAAATGAGACCCACTGCTGCTTGGGCTCTGAGCTCTGCTCCTCTGGGTGATGCTCTCTGGGTAAACACTCGCTGTTTAGCTGCCATCAGTGTCGTGTTCTTGTTATCCAAAATGTTATTTATAAATGTTGCACCCTTGAGTGGAAAAGACACTCTGTCAGCCAGTAAAACCATCAAAGACGCCCTAACCGGCTGGAGACGTGCGCTGCAGTTATCGTGATAGTGTGAGCAGTTCCATTAGTCAAATATTGACTAGATTTTAAAAATAAAATACTTTACTGACTGCAGTGTCATCCCCCAACCTTTATGGGTAAAAATAAACTATGGGTAAAAATTAATTCCACTCAAGTGTCTTTTCCACACTTTCATTGGATGGAAAAGAGCAGCTTGGACATTCGTATGTATTCATATGCATTTCAATAATATTTCACATGAGGGTCAGTAAATCTCTTGTGAAAAAGAAGTACGGTTCAGCATACTTTTAAAAGCAACAGTAATAAAATATATAAACAGAGCATATAAAATAGAAATAATATTATATGTAAATAGAAAATGTCATGTTTTGCACAATACATTGCATGTAAATTGATTATACAATAAATTGAAAATGTATTATAGTTCTTTACATTAAATGCAATTAGTTGATCTTTTGAGAACTTTTGATCTTAAGTACTTAAGTACATATTTAAATTAAATTTCCTAATTACTTCTATTGTTTTTCCAGCATAAAATGTACTGCTTAATGGCCTCAATCATTTTAAGACATCATTTTTAAAAACATAGTTATTACACATTTCTATGATGAAATTGCAGGTTAAATATATATTATCATTAAGTGTAATATCAAATATCACACTAGTTAAAATTATGAAGCCACTTTGTGCTTTAGTATGTGAGTCAACTTAATCAAAACAAGTGTACTTTACAACATTATTAAATATGATTTAAAATGTATTTTAAATGAAAACATTTGTTTTGAAGTTATTCCAAAGTGCACTTTTTTTAAAGTGTACTTAAGTACATAAATTGTGATCTCTTTTTGGCGACTTAAATGCCTTATTTCATTAACATTAGATTATATTATAAAATAGAAAAATTCAATAGAATTAAGCACACTCACTTCTTTATTCACTAGGGAATGTAGACTCTTCTTGTTTTCTCTTTTTTCTAGCCGGTGAAGTGTCAGTGATTACTGATGTATCTGTTTATTCAGTTATTGTAGATGACAAAAATATAATCTTCAAGAGCTAATTAAAAGTGCTAAATTGTAAAGTTTGCAGGAAAGTGTTGTGGTGTGGACTGGCTGATTTGTGTTTTATCATGAGGTCATAATTCACCGCTGTCCTCCTGGAGTCTGTGGCATTCATCACCCCTCAACACAAAACACCAACACCCCCGCCACAATCTATCTTAGCACAGCAAATTAATGCACGTCACAGCACGCTATGCCTCATTTTTGTCATTTTCTAGTCCACTGAATGTTTTGTAGTTTTGTGAAACTCTCTGACAGGTGGGGTTTGTGTGGGCTGCTGAAATGAGGCTAATCATGCCATTATTTCTGGAGAAGCTGAGGACAGGGCTCTTCTCATCCGTTCTTTACCATTTCACAGATTTCAGTGCATCACAAATAACACAGATCTCTAATCACAGACATAGTATTGCATTTGTCCCAATGATTATTTTTTTCTTATTTTATCATATTTGTTATTGTTGCTGTAACTTTTATTATATTAACACTAGCTGTTTTGATGTGCACTTGTAGTTAAAAAAAAACTACACTCTGATAATATGTTTCTTAACACTCTTAAGTACACTGAAAAAAGTACACGTTGTAATGCTGTCAAATTAAAAGTTTTACTTTTAAGTAAACATTGTTTTAATAATCTTTTGTCACATTTTTATTTTGTCGTGTTGACTTACAAACTAAATTGCATAATTTTAACTGTAGTGTGTTATTACATATTACATTTAAATGCAATATCTTATAAATGAACTAAACTGCAACGGCATCATTACAAATGTGTAATTACAAATATATTTTAAAACATGACATACAAGTGTAGTTATATTAAGAAATAGTGCTGGGCAATGATTAATCATGATTAAACACATCCAAACAAAGTTTTTGTGTACATAATATATGTGTGTGTGTGGTGTGTGTATTTATTAAGTATATACAAATAAACACACATGCATGTACTGTATATATTTGAGGAAAATATGTATATATATATATATATATATATATATATATATATTAATTAGAATATATTTTAGTTTACCATTGTGTGATACATTTTAAACATATACAACAGAATTATAAAATTGAATATAAGGATGTATTTAAGTCTAAAGTAGGTCAAAAAAGCACTTCTGTTTCACACAGTTAGTCTGTTAACTTTTTTTTGCAGGTCTGCATCCTAGCCTTTATTGGGCTAAAACAATGAGAAAAAAAAAAAAACATTAAAACCAACTAAATTTTCACTGCTGTTACATTTATATCTATGCATTTGGGTTTTCTCAGCAATCACAAGAAGTTAATTATTGTTTTAATTACCCCAGTGAAATAATTGTGAGAGCTCACACATGGACATATTTACCACAACACTTCATGAAAACTCCACATTCTTCCTAATTCAAAGTTTCCTTTCAGATGTGCAGGGGTTTGATCTGAGCTGGTGTGACAAACCCGCCTTATCTTCCCCATGACGGACCTTTGAACATCTGTGTGTGTGTGTGTGAAGTTGTGCAATTTAAAGATCACATCCTTTTCAGTGTGGAAACAGTGGGCAGTTTCAGAATGAACTTGGTGATTAGGAGGAAAAGTGTGACGCATTTATACTGCGAGTGTGTTTGATAATGAATAAAGATTCAAGCTTTAGACCCAAATTTGAATTTTTTGTGCCGACTGTGGCTAATGTAGGCAGCGTTTAATCACCCTCAGTGACAGCAGCGAGTGCCTTCATTTAACCTTGAGTGAAGATCATGAATTCTAACGCTTTTAATTGGATACATCATTTAACTGAAGGAATGGAGCAAATTTGGTGCAATTCAAAGCGCTGTGATTGACAGGCAGGGCCAGTAAGGCCTGCCACAATTAAAGAATATCTGCACGCACTGCCCTTGTCACCACACACACGTGATAGTGCTCTGTTTGATCATCCAAACCCAGAAACACGGCTAACCTCACCTTGTTTTGAAAAGTGATGAGAGCTGAATGAGAACACACACACACACTTGACATCAAAAAGTCCACAATGGAAGTCTTAGACCAGGTCTGGTTTTGAGTCTGTACTAAGATTTTACATTGACATCATGTGACCCAACAATAACAAGGCTGCTTGTCATAAATTATATATTATTAGTGCTGTCAAAGTTTTTGTTTACATAATATATTATGTGTATATAAATACAGATACATGCATGTACTTTATATATATATATATATATATATATATTTGCAAATATATTTTTATAGTCATTTAATTTATATCATATATAAATATATTTAATATACAAAACATTTTTCTTACGTGCATGTGTCTATATTTATATATGAAAAGTAAACATACACAGTACACACACATAATGTAAACAACAACTTTTATTTTGGATGCGATTAATCGCACAAACAGCACTATAGTATTATATATTATAATTAATATAGTATATTTCCAGGAACTGCATAGGAATGGAAATCTATTTCCACCTCAGTATTATGCCTCATGCTTGCGAAATGTATCTTGATTGCAACAATAAACTTCGATCTCACAGTGTGACTTTATATTCAACAATTTTATTTCTCATCATTTTGACTTACATATCGAAATTTTAATTTATCGCACAACGTAACTTTCTCGAATTACATTTTTTTCTAAATAAATAAATAAGGAAGCAAGGATTTGTAACCTTACATCTCACCGCTGTGTAATTTATTACAATTGATAAATATCAGTCTTGCAATGTTACTTCAAATTGTGATTTTCTTTCTCGTAATGCAGCTTTTTTTTGCAGTTTGCAAACTGCACAGGGATGGAAGCCTGTTTCTGACTCTTTATATGCTGCAATTGCAAAATGTATCATAATTGCACCAATAAATATCTTGCACAGTTGTGATTTTATCATAACTGCAGCTTATATATATATATATATATATATATATGTGACTTCATATCTTGTATTTGAAACCATTTTTTGTTGTGCAATTTGTGAACTTTATAGGGATAGAGGCCTGTTACCATGTCAGTAAAAAAAGAACAAAAAAAAGGTAACACTTATTAGGTAACACTATTAACTAAGACCTTTTCCTCAATAAATTCATAAATTAATAGTTAGGTAGTTGTTAAGTTTAGGTGTTGGGTAGAATTAGTGATGCAGAATAAGGTCATGTAGATTAATGCATCAATATGTGCTTAGTTACTAATAATTGGCTAATATTCTAGTAAAATGTATGTTAACAAGCAACTAGTTTATGAAACCATAAAATTAAGTGCTTTGATGATGTTATTTTCATATCCTGGAGTTACGATTGTATTTAGTTTGGATTTATATGTTTCATATTTTTATGTATAGTTTTATAAATGGTTTATAAAGATGAATGTATGTTTAATTTGTGTGGTGTCTAAAATGTGACAGATGAATTTGTACAAAACACTGCAGATTGGACACATGATGTCAAATGTAAACTATACTGGAAGCATTTTGTCCTTCCTTCGGAAACGAAGCTCAATTATTGAGCTATCTCCTGAATACCAGTGAATGATTACGTGGTTTATTTGCGTTCATTTCTCTGCATTGTTTCCCCTGCTGTCAGAGCAGAGCCGGGTCACTAGACGCCAGTGAAAATCACTGCATTAGGCTATTTAGCATCACCCCTAATTGAAATGTTTTAAAATCCTGAGCTTTTCCTAGAAGTCTGACTGTAATGACTTTGTCTCTCGCCCTTCCGCAGACAGTTGCCCCTGTGATAAGTCCAAAACTGTGTCAAGTGGCTGATGGTGAAATGCGTTTCCAGACACCTAATTGTTTTCTTGCCTCTGAGAGAGGAGAAATTAATGTGTGCGTGGCAGCCTGGTCCTCTGTGACAGAACCTAACCAGCCAGAGCATGTTTGGTTAAAGAATCAAGCTCCAGGGTGTAATTTGATATTTTGCAATTACATTTTTTTTCCCTGTGACAATTTTTAATGTATTATTTAAATTATTTTAGCTCTGGGATATATTAGGGGTTTTTAAACAATGCATTACTTCTGGGATTTTGGGAGAATTCAGTCAACACGCTGCAGCCCTGTTTTCCAGAAACCAACTTGTGCTCTCAAAGCATTAGTCACATTCGGTTACAATCCTTATTATTTCAAACTCACAGAACACTCTGAAGTATATTCCAGCAATGTATGTTGTTTAACATCACTGAACCAACCTCTATACAATGGTTTATTCTAACAAAACTCGTTTTTATGTATTAAACCAGATTAAAATAACTCTATAAGGTAACAATTTACCACTTTTTACAGTATAGATAGATAGATAGACAGTATAAATAAATAGATAGACACAGTTAGACAGATAGATTTCACATACGCTTCACTTCAACAGTTGAAAATCAAACAGGCAATATTAAAGGACAACGAGATCATTATGAATTAGTATTACTATCTCTGCCTCGAGTGTTACTGTAGGTCACAGTCAACGGGCTTGATTCATCAGACTACATAAGAACAGAAAAAGGTTTTCACATCTTCAAAAGACAATCATTAATATGTGAGAATTAATATTGCTATTCATGTGTCTGCTAAACACGTTTATATTAATATAAAATTAATTAAAACAAAAATTAAGTATGTGTATGTGTATGTGATACAAAAAGATGAATAAAAAGGCCATCATTCATAAGTGACTAGATAATAATAAATTAATCAAATGAATGTAACATTTAATAATATAAATGAATACATAATGTATATACAATTATAACTTCTTTTAACACAAAACTTTTCATTTTATATTATTTTAATGTATATTATATTTTATAAAAGCGCATGTTAGATAGTTGTGCATAAGAATGTTGCCAAAACTTCATATCATCAATTTTAATTATTTGAAATTAGTCAAATGTTTACAATATCTCATTAAACACTTGTGACAATTGAGTAACTGAGTTCAAATGAAGTGAATGAAATGTTTGCTTGTTTGTTTTCGAACAATTCTCATCATATAGTATATTTTTATATGAATGTAGGCCTCTGGTGCGGGCCGTGTGGTGTAATGAACTGAGGTGAATTGTGTGTTACAGGTTATGAGAGAGCAGATTAATGAGGTAAAAACTAATGAAGCTTACGAGTGCCTCACATCACAGCTGAGAGAGTAACGGATGAGCTCAATAAAACCCGGCCATTGCTCTCGCTCCTGCATAACTCCACACTGCCCAGCTCAGACACCGCTTCATACACACATACAGCTCAAATATCACTGAACATATGCAAGAATTTGTATTTCACCTCCCACTTTACATTAGGTGGCCTTAACTACTATGAACTTATTGTGTTCATATTGTGTTACAAAACGCTTCTGCTGCTATTGAGGTGGATGCAGGTAAGGTTAGGGACAGGTTTGGTGTTATGGGTAGGTTTAAGGTGGATTTAAGTGTACATGCAGGTATTTTTATAAATGCAATGTTAAACATCTATGTATACAATAAGTGCACTGAACCAGATAATTGATTTACCTGTGGATAGTAGTTAAGAACACCTGATATAAAGTGGGAAAGGTTAACTTGACTAGTTTACTCTTCTTCAAACTAATTCAGAATCAAAAAAAGCTTATAAAGTAGATCTGAAGTAGCACATCAGATTGATTAATAATAATTATCATCTCTTACTAGGTTTAATTAGTGTGACACTGATGATGATATTTTATGTAATTCAGCATCTGACATTCACAACTCCATAAGTTGTGCTTTGTCTTGTATAGATATTGTAATATTCTTGTTTGCAAAAAAAATATATATAATAATTTTGAATGACATGCATTTTAGTGCATTACAATCTATATATATATATATATATATATATATATATATATATATTTGACCAAGTACAGAACATTTAGAGGATAAATTAAAGGGAACAACACCTCGATAGGGTCGCAAAATATGTTGAAGCTCACAATGTGTATTAGTGATACATCAAAAATACATTTTCAAACCAATCTCGAAAAATTTTTAATTCGTTCTACAAAAACAGCCTAAGACTTCACCACCTTCGTTCCCAACCAACAGAATATGGAAATAACCATAACTTTTACTGTACCAGCAAAAACGTGATATACTTGTTCTTAAATCAAGATACTTTTCTGGATTCATCTTGATTTATCTCAAGATACTTTTGTTCAAATTCTCAAAAAACAAGGCAGGTTGTTTTATAGATATATATTATTTATAAAAAACATTTAGGCTACATTTAGCAGACACTTCATATATATATATGTGTGTGTGTGTTAAATATATATATATATCATGTTTTTTCATTGTGCATTCCAATTAATGTCAATTAAACTGCAGCTGAGTTATTTTAATTCTGTACAAAATAAGTAATAAATATTAGCTAACTGACACAATAAAACACAATAAAAACAAGATAACAAAAAACATGATTTAAAAAAGATTGCATAGAAAAGGGCTTATACATTGGCATTATGGTAAGATTACTGAGTCTTAACACAGGAGCCTGATAAAAATGCTCGTTTCAGATGACAATTTCAGGTGCCACTCAGAGACTTTAGCAACAGAACAACTGTAAACATATACTGTAAATATAACAGTCATTTTAAACACTTCTTGTTTGCTATATATATATATATATATATAATGTTTTTTTGGGGTTTTTTTGCATTCAACTGAAGGTTCACCATTGTGGGTATTCATTGACCTGCAAACTGTCTCTAACCTAAAATATCACATCCCTTCCGGTGGCTGAAACCCCTTCTGGTCGATGATGTAATTTTAGACTACAGATATGAGGTTTATATGCACTCACCCTTATATACAGGTTTAAATGTCCAGGCCGTCCAGCTCTGTGTGACACAGGTGTGAGGAGGACTGCTGTATCAGAGCTCCCCCTTCAGGAGCAAGTCTGCACCTCAGGAATTAATCACAAACTCAAATGCTCTCTCTGTATATTTATTTCTATTGAGCTGTAAGCTGTGGATTTACATTATATGACTGAGTAATGCTCCATATATAACTGTGGCTGTAAATGAGAGTATGCATCAAATGCACTTACTTTAACAAAAAATTCTTATTTCTAAATCTATATATTATTCTATCTCCCTGTGATATTAGTCAAGATGTGAGGTGCTTTTCAAAGAAAGAGAGAGAGAGAATTGAGAAGTTCAGCCCCCTGCACCCCCGTCTCTAGAAATTCACTATTTATAATGTCATCTTATCTGGCTCGCTCTGAGGACTGCACTGTGAGTGCACTTGTGCTTTCTTTTGTTAGGGTGAGTTGGCAATTTCCTGTGAGATGGAGCCACTGCAGTCGGGCGTCTCTGTCTGATAACGTCTCTGACATGAGCTGCTGTTAGCATCAGCACGCAGAGCTGGACTAGCGCTGATGGGGACTTGTCATACAATCCCAGCATCCTCAGACGATTCAGTCCAGAGAGCCGTGACCTGCTCTGCTTCCACAGCGCTCCTCTCCTGCAGCACCCATTACACACATTGCACATAGTATGCAAATAATAGGCTATGTATGCGTGTCAAATGATTTAATGCATTTGCTAAAATGCTTAGTATTACCACAGAGCATACTTCATGGAACAGTGTATCCCACAATGCACCTGACCTTCCATTTCCAGCATGACAGATGAACCAGAAGTAATATCAGTCATGATTTTTTACTACTTTTTTTCTGGACTCAGAATAGACTAATACTTTAAAAGGCACTACTTGCTTGCTCTTTACTGAATATAGTGCATGATGCTTCCTATTTATAATAATAATAGTAATGATTAAATACCAAATAATAATAATACATAATAATAATAAATATTAAAAATAAAAATATTAAAATAAAGGCAATAAAAAAATTGGGACTGTAATTACCTTTGTTCATATTCACATTGCAAATGGAAAGCTGAACTCATTGGACAGGGTTTTTTTTTTAAAACCATTTTATGTATCTTTACAGAAAATGTGCAAACTGTGCATTCTGCATATATAATATAATGCTTGCTATTCGTATCATTGATTATTTCATATATTTACTATTTAGGCTACAGTGATGATGGCTATTATAATAATTGTTATTGTTATTGTTATTGTTGTTTTTAACAATTTTTAAAGCAGTGTTCCATGAACAGAAGGGATTCACTGTCAGTGTGAAGCCTAAAGGAGCATCAGATGCATCCCAGGATTTTTTAGGGCATTAAAATTCTTTAATCCCTTTGAAATATATATAATTGAAATATTTATACTGAAATATGAAATGAAATATATATCTTATTATACTCTGTGTTCTCCTATAAACTAGCCAGAAATCTAATTTCACCCCTTCTCTTGCTCCTGCTCTTTCAATCAATGTTTAACTGTGGGAGACTGTGTGAGCAATTTGCTCTTCTGGTCTCTCTTCTCAACAGGCGAACAGAAGCACACATCTGAACAATGCGCAATGAAAAGGGCCCATAATAAATACTCAATATTCCACATAATTATTAATCACGGATACAGCAGCAGTCAGGGCCAGCCTGTGCTGCCAGTGCTGCAGTTTTTATGGGGTCCTCGCATGTAATCACGCAGATGCCCAACACTGACCCCGCAGCGCGGGAAACAGGTAAGACCAGCGCGCGCGCGCGCTCGCTCACGCTCCCTCGCACGCGCCGTCTCTCTCGCGCTCATTTAGCGCTACGCTGCTTTTCATAATTAGCGCCGCGAGGCCTCATTAAGTTCGCTCTAATGAATAAATATTGTATTTCATAGCCTGATTACCAGATCAGCTCGACGCTCGAGCGTCGTAAACAATTATTTCCCTAAATATTCATCACCCTAAAGTGGATGATCATTGGTATTTAATACCAGTATTTTCGAGTGCATCTTTATTATGCAAATAAATACTTTTGAAGCGTTTGTTTCCTGCAGATCCGAAAAGATTTACTCTCAGAATTAAAAACTGAGCATTCTGGAGAAAATGGGCAGGAAACGTGACATTAGCTTGCTCTGACAGAGGACACCTCGTGCCATGTTCCTCCCAAACAAATCAGCTCAGTGAGAGTGATTCCTGACAGCAGGCTAGCTACTGCCGTAAAAACTGAGCTGGCTTCGTCGCAAAACGAAAAACTTAGTTGAAACTATGTCTCGGAAATTGATCTGAGAAACTGTTCGCTGAACCGCTGCCAGTCATTGAATCAGTCATTCTCCTCAATCATTCGGACTGATTCGCACCGCTCACTGATTCATTCATCAATCTTTTCTCTGTCAGTAAAACAAACCAGTCTGGAGCTGTGTTGGGAGGGTTTACTCTGGAACTGGAGATGTTGGAGGTTACAGATTACAAGGTTGGTTACACTATTAGAAATGTAATAAGTAGTGTAACTATTTAAATTATTTTTAAACTACTTTTAAATTGATCAATGTAAATAATTGCATTTGATTAGTCTGCTTTTGATCACTTTTGTAAATTTCTCATTCATTTTGAAACCTTTAAAGCAAGCAGTGTTAATCTTCCAGTGGGGTTCAACACTGATTACTGTCAGACTTTCAAAATCTTTCATCATTTTATTTCAAAGCACAGCCACCACGACATCAGACTTTAGCACCTTGTTTTACTTTGAGTTTGTTCTGATGTTAAATAGCCTATTGATTTAAAATCAGAAGATGTAGTTTAATAGCCATGAGACATTTGTATAACAATGATTTGGAGAAGAAAAAAAAAACTGAATAAACATGCAATTTGGGAAAGAAATTAATGTGTGTGTGTGTGTGTTTGTGCGGGTTTATGAGGACACAAATATGTATGATGACATGGGTATGGCATAGATATTACAATATGAAGGTGATTTATGAGGACATTTTCAGTGTCCCCGTAATTCAAAAGGCTTAAAAAACATACTAAAT
>JAUMHE010000056.1:965318-984647 GCA_032359235.1 Enteromius mattozi
CCCTGAAAATAATTGCACACCTCAGAACGTTCGTCAGCCAATCAGATTCAAGCATTCAACGGCCCCGTAGTATAAATGCAAATATTGCATAAACACCCAGTGAAGACAGTGATGCAGTCAGGACACGCCGACTTCCCTTTAAATATGATTGCGTCCACTTCCGAAAGAGTGACATAGATACTGCCTCTTCAACTACAACTTCGAATGAAGACGCCAGCCAAAGTGAGCACCCTTTCATAACAGAGCCAGTGCTCGAAATGTGCCGGACACTCCAGTACGCATTACTGGCACTTTACGCGTGAGAATACGTCACAGGAGGTGTGCAAGTGGTAAAATAATAATCAGTACATTATAAAATGTGATTTATTGCCAATTTTGCCCATCTATTGTGAATAATATAGAACATGTTTTTGTTTTTTTTTGGAGAAACTGGGATGGTGCCCCCCTGGGAGCTAGTGCCCTATGCAGACTGTGTACTCTGCGCATAGGGAGCGCCGGTATTGACTATACCCCCCACCTTCATTACCACGGCCCACCTGGAATATCACTTGGCCCACCCTGCGTCTGCTATCTGGAGCCGGGGCTGACAAGCACTAATAATAACAATAATAATAATAATCCACATTAGTAGCACTATATTGCTCAGAACTATAAAGTAAGAATTATCATTAGCTTATTATCAATGTTTTTTAAAAACAATATTGTTAATGCTAATAAATGAATACAATATTCACTGAAATTGTTACATTTTACCATCAGTAGTTTTATTAAACTTTTTTTGTTTTAATAACAGTACTCTGAAGTCTTACCGTATTGCCCTGGGACAAAGCGGCCCTCCTGGGAATGAGCCCAGGAACCTTATCCAGCTCTGCCATTAGCTTCGCAAGCTACAAGGAAGAGACTCTGTTAAAACTGGATTCATACGCAAACTAATCAAAACTCACTTCAAAATAATGAAGATTCTCATAAGAATTCCATTCAAAGTGCAAATAGATAAATGCATACTAATATCCAGGCTTGGATACATACTGAGCTACCCATAAAAGTAAGTAAATAATTAAACGCATGATGCACATGCTAAGAACCTTTTTTGTCTAAATGGTTCCATAAAGAACCAAGAAAAGGTTCTTTGTGGAAAAGAAGGTTCTTCAGATTATAACAACTAAGATTATAAGAAACTTTGACCGAATTGTCTTCTATGACACCGCTGTGAAGAATATTTTAAAGCCCCCTTTTATTAATTTTTTTTTTTTTTAAAGAGTGCAGGCATGTAGAAGGTGACTTCCTCACCATAGCTTTGTTCTCTTTGATGTTCAGCGCTCTCTTCAGCATGAAGTTATCTCCCTCAGAGTCAGGCTCTGGGTCTTTGGCTTTAGGGCCAGGTTTGGGCTTGGACTCAGGCGACGCTGGTTTTGACGGACTGGCCCGTTTGTTCGGGAACTTCATGGCCACTCGGAGCGTGAACGATTTGCGAGTTTTTCTCGGAGGAGAACAGGCCTCAGAATCAGAGTCCATTTTCTGTGAGGAAAAACCAGTTGATTAACTGAACATTAATCCTTCACAAAACCAGTATATGAAGAAGCAACAAGCAGCGTGTTTTCTGTGGTTACAAACCATCTCAGTCATATCGTCGTTCAGGTCGTGCTCAAAACCGCTGCACGCATCCTCTTCCTCTGTCACAGGTAAAACACTTAACACTTTCACACTCTGAGCAGAGCTTCTCGTCTGTCTCAGCGGTCTCTTCTGAAAAACAAACAAAAACATCATCAAATGACTTTAAGAGAGAGCTAAAGAGAAGGGCCTTTGATCTTTTGGGCCTCTGTAAGGCACGTTTAATATATGGAAATATACCGAGGTCCCAAAACCATCAGATCCAAAACTGTCGCAGCTGTCGTCTGAGGAGGAGGAGGAAGAGGAGGAGGAGGTTTCCATGGGAAGCACAGCGGTGCTCCTGTAGCTGCGCAGGTTCATTCTGGTGGAGGGGGGAGACGCCTGCTGCCTCTACACACAACAACATACAAAACATTCACAAAGAGTCCAGCAAAAACACAGCATATAAACCCGCTCTGCACCGTCTGTAGAGAGCAGTTTCAGACATGCGGCTTGGAGACAGTAACAGGCCCTGTAGATTTAATACTCCTTAAAAATAGCAAGCAATGACCATTTAAAGTGGGTAAACACTGGAAAATCATACTTAAATAAAAACATAAAATAAAGGAGCGCAGATGGGTGAGAAGTAAAAGAGAAGCCAACTCTATGGACAAGTTACTAGAATAATGAGCAAACATTCATTTTTATATTTTTCGCAAGAACAAGCCATTATATATTTAGTGGGTCAACAAACAGTAAATTGTTTTGTAACATTTTTTATAAACAAGTGAGGAGTTGATTTGCAAAAACGTTTCATAGATGTTTTTGGCTGTGATTTCCAATGAGTCTCAATGAAACCGAATCTGGATTATTTTCACAAGGTAAGAAAAAAAATAATATTTACAGCCAACTAACACAAAAACACCTTTTTTTCGAAAAGTGGTCCGTTTTGAAAATAAACACTTATTTTGATTAACGTTAGATGCTTTTCTAAAGTTTGGGGCGACCCTTGACCCCACTAAACACTCCCTGCAAGTTTACTAAACCAGCAAACACTTGAAAAAACACGCATAGTCACACATTTACGTCCGAAACAAAGAAATAACATAGTCAATGGTTCGAACTGCTTTATAGCGTTGAGACAAACTGTACACACGCCACGAGAGCAATCATTCATTATTAACTCACACAATAATAACGTTAGTGATTAAAAAACACAAGCTGAACTGTTCTACTGTACCTTGGAGCGCATTGTGTTGAGTTCGCAGTGATTTGAGGGGGTGTGAGTTTACACTGTGCCCAAGTCCACTGTGAATGTGTGTGTCTCAGTCCCGTGGCGCGGAGTTTCGTCTGGAAGTTGGCGGGTAATTCTTCAAGAGGCGTGACTCTCTTCCGCGCCACACGCGAGTCCTGGAAGCTCCGTAAAATTAACAAAGACACGCAGTCGAATAGGCTGATGATTTAAGAACTGCACTGTCCATTTCATTATGGGATGAGTATACACATGTTCATATAATTGTATCATAAGTCCTAGGTCATTTAAATTAAAGTTAATAAAACCACGTCTATTTGGCTTTACACGCCTTTACAGGATCTTTAACCGTGGCGCCAAACCTCAGAGCTCATTTGCATAAGGACACATAAATCGCGCGAAATACTGACAAGATAAAACAAGCACAGTTCGTTTCAAGTTTAGATTTTATTAATATCTTATAAATTGACAAAAGCTTAAAATTCCACCAATATAATAAATAAATCTGTAATATCATATAAATGACATAGTCCTGCATAATAAAATATAACAATATAACCACGTTTGCCTTGCAGGCAGAAAGAGTTTAATAGAAAAAGTCCTCTGTTATGATCACCTCTTAAATGTTTAGCATAGTTCAAATACATAAGAAACTCTGTAAAAAGAAACAAAAGAAAATCAGAGACCACAAAAGTGGCAAATTAAAGTTAAAACCTGGAAAGGCAATGTCAACTATAAAAAGAGCAAAGCAAAGCTCTTTTTTCAGTAAATGCATAATTTATGACATTTAAGATCAGTATACATTTCATGGTGAACTTTTACCCTTTATCAGTGTCAATTTAGAAGATGCCTTTATTGAATCCCCTAGGAACAACTGGGGTTAAGTGCTTTGGTTATTAACCAACTCTCCAGCCCTTTATACATTGGAACAGATGTGATTCATTATCAACCGTTTCTGACACCGTGTCCTAACACAAAATGTGAAGCGATAAGATTCCAGCGTCAAACGATTTGGGTGTCCATGCTAGACACAATGCGGCAGAATCAATCAAATACCACAGTCAATCAAAAGCTTGTGTGGGCGGGATTTCTCTGGAAGCACACCTGTACATTTATAATATACACGTTTATAATCTAATTCATTAATATGGTTAACATAATTATAATAATCATTAACATCATTAAATTTTTTAACAGTCTTTGTCATGGAAAACGCTTGTTGTTCGCAGTTTTAATGTACGTTTGGTTTAATTTATTTTCAAAATGTGAGGTAAATTATTTGTTGTTGCTTTCAGTATGGCTATAATATTAGACACGTTTAACTTTTAATAAAGCACATAATCACCTAAGATTATCTACTGAAATATAATTTGTATGTTGTTGTTCTCGCTGCAACGTTGCAGAAATAGAAACCATTTGTAAAACAGAAATTTTTACAACATAGAAACCTTTTACTGTGATGTCACGGCTAAAACAACAACATACAAATGATACAAATGAAATGATAAAAACCGTGAACTCATTCCAAACCAACAAGCATTTTCCTTTCAAGGATGGTATCAGTCACTCAGTATGTACTTTAAAAATCTTAAAAAGATTTAATATTTATAAATTATATCAAAAACGTATTTCATCACGAGTGCTCCAGAGAAAGTCCGCCCAAACGCGCTTTTGATTGGCTGTGATATGTGATTCTGTCACATTGCGTCTGGTGTGGACAGACAAATTGCTTGCTGCTGTAAGTTGTCGCGTCTCCTGTAGTTAGGACACGTTGTAATGTTTTAAGCGCTTAACTTCGGCCACGCCCACCACCCCTCCCTCCCCTGCGTGGCCGGCCTCTGCCCTGCCTCACTTCCTGATGCTTATGTTCCTGTTTGTTAGATTTCTTTCTTTCTACTTTAATCCAGTCCCCATCACCAGACACGGCCTCTTCAGATGCCACTTTCTTCTTCACTCCTTCACTGACGACTGACATCCCCGGTATTGGGCGTTGGTGGTTAGATGGTGTTATATAGTTGTTGTGGTTTCGGGGTCGTCCAGCATGCTGGAAGCCTCTGGATCCTCTCTGTGACATCTGATTAAACCTTTTGGCTTCCGCTTCTCCCCTTCCTCCTCCGTTGACTTTAAACGTGTGGTCGTAGTATGCTTTTCTGTGGTAGCTGTGTTTAGATCCAGCACTAGGGGGCCGCTCTCGCTCCAGAGTGCTCTCAGATGTCGTGCTGGACGGACTGCTGCCCTTTGACCCCAGATGGATTGTGGAGAGTTTGATGGAAAGGGTGGGAGAGGAACTCCGCGAGTCTGTCCACGGAGTGAGAGGACTGCGATTGGGCGATCTCCTGACCGCAGCGGCGTACGATGATTGGTTCCCCATGACAGACAGGAACTGAGGGAGGGTCATCTTGCCCGTGGACTCCTGGGCAGCTTGCTCTTTCCACTGCTTCATTCTCAGATTGTGAATCCATCTGGGATCAACACCTGATCGAGGAACAGAATGACAGAATGACAAACCGAGACATTTTCCATGGATATGCAAAATAGGGCTGAAAAGACATTTCATCTCAGAAGGTCAAACTAAATATCATTTCACTGGTTTATTTATTGTTTATTTATTGTTCTTTTCATGTGGGGTTTGCAATTTTTGCAGCGCTGATATCCAAATGTTTGTAATTGCAATGATTATTATTTGTTTTATTTCCAAATACAAAAGCCCCAAAAAATAGGGTGAAAAATTTAATAAAATACTTTAATTAAAATTAAATAAATAAAAGCATACAAAATAAAGTAACATGATTGCAAATATTGCCCACATTAAGCTATTACTCAGTAGGAACTAGTTAGTTTATCTATAAATTAAGGATAATTTATTATTTTTCACTCAGAAAATCAATAGGGTTGAATGAATTCCACATGCAATGTACAGTTTTATACAGTATATACAGTATAATATACTGTATAAAACAGTATATTATACAGTACAGTTTTTGTACAGTATATATATATATATATATATATATAATTGTTATATTATATATTATGCACATGCACACACACATGTATATTTAAAGTACAATTTTACAATTTATATTGTAGTCTGTTACTTATTCCAAATTGCATATGTAATCAGTATTGTATTACCTGAGTTGGACCTGCTTCTGTTCTGACCTTCCCTGATGCTCGGTGCCGTCTCAATGACCAGCTCTACGGGTCTGATAACGTCCCTCCCGCTGTCTGGACTCCACTGCACTCTGTGCTCGTGTCTTGTGCACTTAGGAGATCTCACGATACCCTGGCAGGAGACAAGGCACCAGTTTAAACATGTCCCCTTGTAACCTTAATGTCAAATTAAGTTGTGCATTCAGATTGCAAATAAAACTAATGTGTTTAAAAAAGTGACTCAACTGAATTTAACTAAAAACTTAATCTCCACTTTCTCTGGACAAAAAGTCCAGTAAAATGTTGACTTTGTATATATAACATGAAATTAAAATAACTATTAAACTGTTTATTTTTCTTAATATGAGTGTACTTAATTGCATTTAATGTGCATGTGTACTTTTAAACTTAAAATTATATACTTCAAAAGTGTTAAATAATAAAATAGGACACTCAAGTTTGCTTAAAGAAACATTTTCATGACCATTTCTTCAATAAATTAAAATGTAAAATATATTCCAATAGAATACAGTTATTTTAAACAGTAAAAAAAATTCTCTTTTGCTGTATATTGGATCAAATATCATTCATTTATTTGATTAAAAACACATTAAAAAATATTACTGTTCAAAAACTTTGAATGGTAGTGTAAATACATGACATACAAGTTTTAATACAAAATATTAACCATACATGTGTTACATTTAATGCAAAATACTTCTATACATGTGTACGTTCGACAGTACTCCATATTTAAAAGAAAAATTATAGTTATCACAATAAATTTTTGATTGCAATTAACATGCAAAGCTTTCAGTTTTTAACCAATAATCAAAATCGAGTCTTGTCTTACACTTTTTTTCTTACAGGTTTTAATTGTTACTTTTACCTTGTAATAGCTATATGTAGTTAGTCCATTCAGAACACCATTTCATGTACACTGTACTATGGTTCTAGTCTTTTTTTTCTGGTTCTTACCTCATAGTTTACTGTGCAGTCAACGGTTTGTGTGCCAGAAATTCCCACGATCCACTTATCCATCACAAACGGGGGCTGGAGAGTAATTTAGATTTTATCAAAAACAGTAAAGCACATCAACCTAAAGCTGAAAGGCATGACAGCATCATAAGAATTATTTAGAAATCAGGTCTTCTTTCTAAAACTTGTGTTAGTGGTATTGAGGTAGCATTATGACACAATCATCTCTGCTATACGACCTCAGTCTCCTGTATTCCTCAAAACACAGTTCAAACATAATAGAGACCTAATTTACAGTGTTACATGACATTTCTCACCTTGGTCATCTTTAATACATCTACATCCGGTCTGTTGGCGTTAAAGGTCACGTCTTTGATATATGCGATTGCCACCTCATCCCCATCAAGCTCCATGTACATTTTCCATTTGCAGTCCTGCGGAGGTCAGAAATACAGAGATACAGATGAGACAACAGTCAGTAGAATGAGGTTAAACTGTAGCATCTCGTGCAGGTAAATGTGGCCATAAACATGATGCATGTTTTCAGCAAACAGAAATGTAGACCTGCTTGATTTCAGCTGTTTGAGGGCGATTTAACCCAACAGCACGACCTAGAGGACGATATGTGTATTCAAATCACACTTGAGCACAAATGCTGGGTCAAACCACCCTGTACACTTTAATCCAAACAGATTTTCACATTTTCAGGTGAGCAATTTTAAATCTAATTGCTCAGAAAAGTAATATCTCAATTTTCTCAAAACACTTCTTTGACATACAATACTTGATAAGATATTCTGATTCATCTCTATGATGTTCTGATCCTCAAACTTCATCTTTCAGGAGCGTTTCGTCTGCTCGCTCAGAGGCACAAGCAATTTATTATATATGACAATGATTATTTTCTCTTACTTTTCTTAGTGATTTATCGTCAGCAAGTGACGATTTTGTGAAGGTGTGGAGAGTTTCATGCTAGCTGGCCACTGGCTGTAGTATTTGTGGTGAACTTTTAGTTTATTTATGCTAAATTAGTGCATCTGGGCCTTGTATACACACAATAGATCAACAGAATAAAGCTTAAAGTGCAACTATTATAGGTTGTGTAATTTAGGAGTCCCAAACAACAGGCTGACTTGCATGCAAGGACAAAAAAATGTTTTTATAATATAAAATAATTCTCTTATAATATGTATTTATTTTTGCCTTATTTTTTCAATGACTCCCAAATGATTCATTCAAAATTCATTTTTCCAAACCTCTCCGGTGATTGGTCGATTTCATTTAAAGCAGTGTTTGTGAGCTTTTAGTTTCAGCGTGAAAAGACCAACAAGTGGAAATATGCTCATGTTTCATTTTGACGTCAAAATCATACGGTTTGGGATTTGTTTTAAAAACGACTTGTTTCAATGATTCTGAGTCGACTCTTTCTTTTGAAAGACCATAACTTTATACACGGTGCACTTTCAGATTTAACACTTTGCAGGATGTTTTCGTTCACTTAGAGTTGAGTTACACACTGCATGAAAGATCATTTTCAAAAGCCCATAATAGGGGCACTGACACATTTAACACTAGCTTTTCAGAAAATGTTACAGAAAATGTTGAACTTTGCTCTGTTGTAAAGCCACGTGGCACTGAGGTGTGGCATGTAAACGCAAACACATCCCGGATGAAGCCAAGCGTGAGAATGAATTCTTGAATGTCAACCGGTTCACACACACACACACACACACACACACATGCATGTTTCTGAGACAGAATGATGTAAAGACTGAAGCTGAGAGATCAGAGTGCAGAGAAGCGGCTGTGTTCATTTCTAAGGCATAACAAGAGTGGGAGACCTTAAAATCCATTCTCATTCACATTAGCAATGGAGATGAGGCCCCTTACCGAGAGGCCATGCAAGAAACGGCTGAGCAGAGCACACTGGGCAGAGCGGTAATGATCCGTCCAATCTGCCAGCCCGGCGCCGAGGTCAAAGTTTACCGCTTAAAGCACGTGGCTGTTCACACTTACACAACATCTCGACAGAGAACGAGCTCTCTTCCCCACGCGAGAGGCGAGGGAGCGAGAAAAGGCATAGCGAATGTGCGCCTGTTTGTTTTGGACAGGGCTTAAAGGCGTCCAGTAACAAGTCGGCCGAGCACTGACCAAGCGTTTGCCAAACGTTAGCCCTGCCTAATAGCAGCGGCAGAAACAATGTGCGGTAATGACGGCCAGCGTGGTAAGCGTCTAATGACACCTCATACATAATTCAGCACCTTTCCGGCGACTAAGCCCTGATATCCTCATTAACAGAAACACTCTGTGCTGTCAGATGGGCAAAGCACAATCGCAGGGTCTCATTTAGGCTTTGAGAAGTGCAGCTGGTACCACGACACCGCCAGGAAAGAGAGAGAGAGAGAGAGAGAGAGAGAGAGACGCAGAGCGAGAGAGCGAAAACGGCAGAAAAAAAAAAACCTTGAGCAGAGCGGGTTTGTTTTATTTAGTGCAAAAAACCTTGCAGTTTGTAAAAACAAGGCTGACACGGAGGCTGACACCAGGCAGGGGAAAATAATTAGCTCTCATTTTCTCAGACTCCTGTTTCCTTCTTCCCGCTGAGCTTCCTCCCAACCAAACCACCACATGTCAGGAGAAATAGGAGGCAATTAGCGGCCCCGCTTCAGCCCCGCCGCACGCGTTGAAAGGGGACTATTTATGATGGGACAATGAACAGCTGAAAGATTAAATAACATTTGCCTTTTAAAAAGAAAATGACTTCTGGCTAAATTTTTGATTAAATTCAAACAGCAAGTGAAGACGCAGTCGCTCTCCTGTGTCAGGGGCCCAAACAAAGGCTCGCCGGGAAGAGGGGGTGGATGCTATGCATCATCTTGGATGAAAAATTATTTATCTTTTTAAAAAGAAGAACAAAAACAAGAGGCTTGGGAACCGAAAATGCGTTTGGCGAGACGGTGGTCAGTCTTCGGAGGAGGTCGATAACAGGCATCTTTTATTTGAGGAAGACAACTTCAAATCGAGGAGCACTGCAATTGCGACAAAACATCTTAGTTATCACATCTCCTATAAAAGACGCTGCAGATGATACACAGACCGTGATGCAAAAATTACGATGGCAAATAACAAAGAAAACTTAGGGTTTACGTATGTTAAAGAGAACCACGAAAAAAAGTTTTTTTAATCTTTTATTTCTCGGAAATGTAATCATCTTGCTGCTATTTCCAATTTAAAATGTGGCGTAAACATCAATTTTCAATCTCAATCATTAATTTCCAAAAAGTTTTTAAATATATATTTCAAGTTATTCATTTATTTTATAACAAATGTCAAATTTTTTAATTCAGGAATGCAAGTTTTTGGGGAGTTGCACCGCATGACATTTTACAACCTGAACTGATGTTGATATGTCATAAAAAGTTATTCAGTGTTTTAAGAGACTTACTGACCTTGACATACAGTCATGAGGGTCTGCATATCTACATATTTTCTTTCGTGCATACCTCTGCATGTTTGTTCTACCGCACGACTATGATTTGACTTTTGACATTTTTTTAATAATTTGTAAATATTAATAAGAAGTGAATAAGATTCGATAAGTATTACTTCGAAAATAAATCAAATTAAAATATAAAGCAATACTTATTTTCCATAATGATTTGTATGCCTTAGTACTTAATTAGGCCTACTGAATAAGCTCCTTTCTTCATCATGATATCAGGGCAGTTTTAATCACCATAACATGTTTCATTTTATGCTTAATGAAATTTAATTTTGAAAAAAATATTAGACATGACCAAAACTAAGCATTACGTCATTGGTAACCACCCACAAAACCCTGGCAACCGCTCAAAACACTCAACAGCATCCCAGCATCTTGTGAGCAACAGACCAAATTGACGCCAAAACCAAAGATCGCATGGATTCAGTTATGTTTCATAGTTTAATCGGTGACTATAATACACATGATTTGCAGTGGTGTTATTTACCGATTGGTCTGTGCCTGCTTTCCAGTGATATCCAAACACCAACTCCAGATTCACAGTCTTTCTCCACTCCTCTTCTGCTTCTTCAGTGGCCAAACCATCCTGAGAGAGGATGCAAATACATTAGCTGTGACAGATGAGGAAGAATTCAGCTAAAGCAGCTTATTCAGAGATTATCCAGATGCAAATTCATGTCAACTCTGACGTAAAAGAAGGTCTGGAAAGTGATAAAACCACAATGACCACATGCCTTGATCAACGGCGGAAAGTGGAACAGGTTCAGGTAGTCGTGGGTAAGTTTCTCAATTTCGGTCTGAAAAAGAAAGATTTGACATAATGTTTAAAACATCACGAGAGGGATTTATGCAGCACACTGACAATCAGCCAATGACCAGCTGTGTGTGAATGTAACGTAATTATTACCTGTTAATGGACTTTAAGCAGCAAAACAACAATTAATACCATTGTGTATCACTAATGAACATATAATTCGTGCTCTGGCATATGTCATATACATCTAGAGTAATTCATTCAACAAATCAGGCTCTCTATGGAGCACGCAGACGAATGCCTTACACGATCAGACGTGTGATGTCAGTTTCCAGCGTATCTCAGAGGAAGAAAAATTAGTTCTCAGAGGTTGCTCTTTTAAAGCTTAGCAATATGACATAATGGAGTTTTATTTAAATACAAACGCTGTCAGATATTTCTAGAAATCCTTGGTGGACATAAAAAAAAATCCAAGACGCAGGTCAGTCAATACACTGTAAAAAATGACTGTGATATTAACGGAAAAAAATGTGAAAATGCTACGGTGAAAACCTGTTAAATGGTTAATGGTAAATTCCTGTAAAATTTACAGGGAAAAACGTAAACATTCCCATTCCCAGAATTCCCTGCATTGAATTTTAAATTTAATTTGAATTTGATGTTTCTTCTTATTTTTTTTGTCATATGTTTATTAGGGTTGTATGTTGCATGTAATGTTGTTTAATTTGATGTTTAAGTTTAAGTTGATATGTATTGCATATTTCAGTTTAATGAGTGTCATCACGATGGTGTTTAGTGTTTGTGAATGACACTGAGCTCCTTCTATATATGCTGATATTTAAAAGCTGCTTGTGATGGGCTTTGGTTCATCATGTGACTTTCTCATCATCACCTGCATTTGGTGCTTATCAGTGTTTTTCAAAACAGATTTCAGTGCTTCAATAGGTTGATAAATTAACATTATATCAGTTCAGGAAATTATGGTATTTAACTGTATATTTTACTTAAAACCGTAAAACCTAAAATGTTGTTATTGTATTTTTTTGCAGTTGAATTTCGGCAAGCATAGCTGCCACATTTTTACCGTAAAAATGAATGTGGCATCTTCAAATGAGTTCATATTGAGATCTTGACCTTTCTGAGCACAGTTTGTGCTTTGTTGAGAGACTAGAGGATTTATACATCTGGAGACCTCAAACGTCTCTGTGTTCTTTCCATTCAATCTCAATACTGTCTAGCAGAAGTAATTGAGCTAATAAGGAGATCTCATTCATGGTTTTGCTGTCCTGTGGATTAGCTGGAACAGCGATCATACTTGTTAGTTAGGAATGCATGTAAACTCTGTTGCACTGATAGATTTAACCATGCATTGAATCTGGTCCATGAATTGAGCACTGGTATGGGGTTCTGATCTACTGTACATTCAAAGAAAAGGCTTTGGCTTGAGTTGCAGAAGACATGGGATAACATTAAGGCCTGTACACACCTGGATGAATATCGCGCACAAATTCCACTGCTCATACCCACATGATTGTCACACAGAAGAAGAAGGGAGCCAGAAGACTCGCTTGTCAAAACCATTCACATGTTTCTTTGTTAACTGGCAAAAAACAGCAGCTCCGGCGATGAAGAAAACAATGAGACCAGCAGCTCAACATTCATCTTGCCAAGGTGCATCTTCTTCATCTACTTAATTTGTGTGCTCGGCAAGACCGGTTTGTGCTTGAACACCACCAAGTCGTGTACTGTAGCTTCAGCAGCTCCAGGCACGTGAATAAAGGCGGCAATCTCATTGGTCCGGCAGTTTTTAACGCGGCGCGTCAAACCGAAGCGTTTTTGCACACTCACATTGGTGCCCTTTCTTTAGTCACAAGGTGTTAAATGTCGGTGATACAGTATATTCATCCCGGTGTGAACAGGCCTTTATTGTTGGAGTTCCCAGGAAATAAACTGACACTATGCCAGAGAGATGTGCTGCTATAACTGTTATAAAAGGTGGGAATACCAAATATTAAACTTCAAGTTGATAAAAAGATAAAAACAGTACAACTGACTTCATCTGATGATTGTTGTGCTCAGAGAAATCAGCAACATGTTTCATGAACATTAATAAATGAAATCATGTTTTCGAGGCAAAAAAAAAACAAAAAACTGTCAGGTGGCCACCACTGTATAGTGTTCAAAATAATCAATAATGTCACAGAAAATAACAAAAGTAACATAATTATTTAAAAATAATGACACAACAAGTTTAAATATCACTCTTTAGTGTGCCAGGGGGCTGTTTAGTGCACTTGCACTGAAGGAAGCAGCCTCGTACCTTGAGATGAATGATGTGTCCTTTAGACATCACACCCAGATCTCTCATGTCTGTCTCGGACAGCAGCAGCAGCCTCTGTCCTGTGATGTGATTCTGCTTGAAGATATCGGCGTACTGCTGCAGCTCTCCATCACCTACACAACACACACACAAACACATGCGCTTACGATGCTGTCATAGCAGGGTTTCTGAACTTCATCCGTTTTTAATGTTTTTATACAGACCTAATGATATTTTCTATCCTCTAACCTTTTATAAAAAAGCTAACCATCAAAGAAACCTTCTGGATTTGTTTTTGAATATACACTACTGTTTGAGTGTTTAGTGTCAGAAAGATTTTTTTTATTGTTTTGAAACCTGGCTCACCAAGGTTGCATTTATCAGGAATAAATTAAAAAAGTAATACTGTGAAATGTTACTATTTAAAAGAATTGTTTGCCATTTAAAAATATTTAAACATACAATTGACTCCTGCAAAGATACAAAAGCTACATTTTCAGAATCATTACTCCTGCCTTCATTGTATGATCCTTCAGAAATCATTCTGATTTGTTAATTTTCTGCTCAAGAAACATACTAATTATGTTGAAAACAGGTTTCGCTGATTAATATTTCCAGGATACTTAATTCCAGAATAAGATAAAAAAAAAAAAAATCAACTACCCGAATATTAATATAAATATGATGTAGCATCTCACCTTGAAAAATCTGTTCCATCCAGAAATGCTGTAAAGACAAAATATGTTAAGAAAGGACAAAAATCTAAAGGTAAAGTCTGATCAGATCATCTCTGGGAAATGTTCCACCCACCACATGTTCTTCTGTCCAGGAGTGGATGGCCAGGTTTGGGAGAAGCTGTCAAACACAGACAGAAGAACAGAAATTATCACATGTGCACACAGTCATCACCTAAACATTCAGCCAGCGTTAATATCAGTACAGATGAGTGCAGATTTATCAGTATTATCAACAAGAATGACTAGATACCCACACTCAATTCATAAATTTTTGATTCTGTCATAATACAGTATGTGATGCTCAATTGTAATGAAAAACAAATGTTGATATAATTACATGTCTAAAAAAAAAAAAGTACTTTTAATGCATTAATTGTACCTTTTATGCACCTTATAATGCATTATGTGATCTCATAAATAATTGTAACAGTTATAATGCAATATAATACTTATCTATTCCCTGTTACACCATTAAAAACAGGGCTCTAGAGTGTGACCAATTTGGTCGCATATGCGACCTAATTTCTCAATGGTGCAACTAAAAAACAATCTGAGGTCGCACCAAGCTGACAGAATTTGTCGCGCCACATCCAGTATAGACAGCAGAGTAGGTTCTATTGTATGTCGTCATGTCGCGCCGTTCGCGTCTGGTGTAGATAGGTGTGTAGCTTAGGCCCATCAGATAAACAAAGTGGATGTAGCCGCGGATGATGAGAGAAGATGAAAAGAGCAATTGACAACTTTTTCTTAAGAATGTTAAGTTAAGCCCTGATCCGTCCGAAAATCACTTATGCACCAATTCTTTGCATAACATAAAGAACTTTATCTTGATTGTTACACCGTGTCTACATCGGACCCGGGCGGCGCGGCACGGTGCGACGCAAAAAATACAATAGAATCTTCTGCTGTCTATACTGGATGTGGTGCCTCCAAGTATTAAAAGATTTTTTGGATATGACCAGGTCATACTAACCTGCATTGTGATGAGCTCTTTGAAAAAAAAATGGTGGATGGTAGATATAATGATACAGTTTAATAAGAACCAATACAAACACAAAGTGCACAAAGTCAGTAAGTATGAATATTTATAAGAACCCTCATGTATAATTATCTAGATGACAATCTAGTTTAAAACTTTCACCTGCTCAACATTCCCTTCAATGTACCACCCCTTGTGAAAAAAGTACACATAAACATACTTTTAAAAACAGTACTTATTAAATAATATACTTTACAAGAATATACTTATGTGCAAATTGAATGTCATATTTTTAGACATTGATAATTGTAATGAAATTAATATGTATTAACATTTACATTTATACTAAACATAGTTTGCTGACCTCCTAAGTGATTTTGACTTACTTAAGTATATCTTCACGTGTTTATAATTTCATAATTCTTCTGTCACTGATATATATTAAAGTACTGCTTAATGTACTAGCAAGCATTTATGATAAACTAAATACAGTTTTATACAGTCTTGTATTGAAACTTTAATGTCACGTATTTAAATATATGTAGTTATACATAATAATGATGAAGCTGTGTTTAAGTATGTATCAAATATATTAAATATAATATCAAACAACATCAAAATAATTGCACTTATTAAAAGTGTGTTTTGAAACTAAATACACTTAAGTGGCCTTTTATTTAATTAATATTATTGTGCCAAGTAGAGCTTTTTTAAATACTTTCTTCTTTTTCACAAGGAAGTAGCAATCTTTAACTGGATTGAGTGAAATTTCGAGTGAACAGTGAAGAAGAAAGTCTGATTACATGAACAGATGTAATGCATTTCAGCTATGCTGGAAGAAATATTGAAATACTCTTTCTTGCTCATGTTTTTCATTCTCTCTCTCTCTCTCTTTCTTGATGGTGTGCGAGTTCCTCACAGTCTTCACACTGCTCAAATTGGCCAATCTTAATGTCAGTGAAATGTCAGTTGTTCGTAAGTGTGCGCTGTCCTCGGCACGCTGACATGCTGTTCTCTCTCGCTCTCCTCAGCATGTGGCTATACATCCACTTCATTTGCCATAAATAACATCCATAAGGACCCGGTGGGCGTCGAGCGGCCTCACCTAATACAGCCTTTACAGGGAATCAAGGAAAGTGACTGCTCTACCCTCCACAGCACACGGCAGAACACTTACTTACACTAAAAAACTGCATATTTCATCCAGCAAACGAATACTGTTCCCAATAGAACAGTTTTAAAAAACACAAAAGCTCAATCTAAATGAGTGCAGTTACCTTAAAAAACAAATTTGAGTACAACCAGTTAATTCTGATAAGACCACAAGCTTCACTACCAGTGTTCTGATTAATAACTAATTTTGTTTACTTTTGTTTAAAAGGTCAAGTTAGTTTTGTAGACAAAAGTAGACTATGCCTTTCTTTACAAAAACTAAATGATGGAGTAAATTTGTTGAAATGGATATAGAAGAGAGTGAGCAATTGACATGAATATACTGTTTATAAGCATTTGTAAATTAATAATACAGAGTAATTACCTAGTAAGTACTTAGTATTAGCCATTGTGCTTACAGTTTGTAGACGTAACAGGCTGCTGCTGTTGCATATTTGTTACAGACCGAGTCTGTTACACAGACACTTATGTAACCAAAAGATTGTCACATACTGTAAGTGTTGCAGACTTTATACAACATAATTATAAATTCAAGTACACAGGCATAAGCTACTTAAAATAAAGTGTATCAAGATTGTACTTAAGTGTAAGTAGCTGTGTAATGCAAGTACTACTAAGGACCTAATTAGGTAATTACTCTGTATTATGACACCTTAAATAAAGTGTTACCATTACTTTTAATACGGCACGAATAACCGATAAGGTTTGATTTTTCTGTAGCAATATTACAGATGTGTCAAGTAACACTGGTATGAAGTAATGTAAGTTGCCAAAATCCAAAATGTTCAAAAGCTGGAACATACAGTATAGTGACAAAGGTTCAAAGAAATGTCCTTAATTTTGGCAGATAATAAATATTGTATCTAACTATGTTAGAAACATTCCAGGAAACACTGCTAATAGGGAACAAAAATACACAAAAGACAAATACACTATAAAGCATCCCCCAATTTTACTAAATTACTAAAATATATTTGAAACACATTTTTTTCATGCCAAGTTTACTGTAAACACACACACACACATACTTAAGGTACACTGATATTATCTGATGTTATTCAAAGATCGTACAATCCTCATTAACAGTGACATTAAAACAAAATTTAGGTTTACTAAAAAATGTGCATTGTGCACAAGTAGTACTCCAAATTAAATTAAATTTTTGTCTTTTTTATATCAGTAAGTCTCGAGCGATATGTCAATAAATTTGTTAATAGATCTGAACTATAGTATTAATTAATGCACTTAAAATATATTACTTCTTTACTAGGGTCCATGTCGCAACAATACTGGAAAGATATGCGAGTTGTCTTTGACGTGATAGTCTTTTTTCATACTTATTGTCCTGACGTCTGAAAATAGAATATGGAAATGTAAAATGTAGGAATATTTCCCAACATTGCAAGTGTCTCCCTTAACTTAAAGCAGTAGGCTTGCTAAGAAAAAGGTGGATGGGGTAGGCAAAATTAACAGACACCCTAATTCAGTATCCTGGGGTCCTAATCACTGTCATCAGACGAGTCAAACACAGCTAAGCTCAAAGGCATGGTGATTTTGTGTCCCTGTCTAAGCGAGCAGGTCTCGGAGGAGTCGAGATTGGCCTGTGGGTCCAGAGGAGCTGAAGGGAACTCCAGAGGAAACATCTGATCAAAGTCCCTCACGATGGCCTGCAGTTCTCCGTCTGAACTCAAGTCCTCCTCAGCACTCGAGTCAGAAAACAACTCAGAGCTCAACGATGCCACCAGAGGGAGAAAGAACTGAGTGGACGAGGACAGATGGAAACAGAGACCATGAAAACAAAAAAAAAAAGGACAAACACAGAAAAAGAAAAAAAAAGAATAAAAGGAAATCAGTAACATAAACAAGATTGGAAGAGTGATTGAGAAGGCAATGATAAATGTGAAGTGTACAGCTGAAGACTCAAAAGATCATGCTCTAAATACTCATAAAACGAGATAACAATGTTTCTGTGTTTATACGTACAGCGCTCCTGAAGCTCAATCAGCACAGAACAGCAACTGGACAGCAAGCGTGTGGAAAGATAATCTGACAAAATGTGTTTCTTCAATGCAATATAAGTCACTTGGTATAAAAGCATCTGCCAAAAGCAAACCATTATCAAAAAGAATACTTAAAGTTTATTTTATTAAGTATACTTAGATAAAGTTCAAGTATATTTGACTACCCATTACAAAAATTGTGCAAAATTGTGATTTATAGGGTTTTATGAGCTCATGCGTTCTCTTGATTCAATCCCATGATCGCTTGATCACGTCTCGTTTTATAACGCATCTATCCAAACTGAGCTACACTAACCCTGAATCACATGGCCGATAAAATAGTACAAAACATTAATATGCAAATGTCTTGTTGCTGATAGGGGCACAATTTTATTATTCACTCTGATGGGTCATATTTCACCGCTATTGTACAAACGACCTATACAGGCATATTAGTTGGAGGGTTGATACTTTATTAAGTATACAAATATCAGTGTACTAGTGGTATACTTGTAAGTGTACTAATTCAATACTCATTGGGACTAAACTGGGCCTCTTTCTAGTATATAAAAGTATACTTTTAACTGTACTTTGAGCATAACAGTAGTAAACTTTGAGTACACAACTAGTTTACTTCTAAGTTTTTAGCTTGTACTTCAACTACACTAAAAGTGAACTTAAAGGTATACTGATAGTTTACGAATTAAATACTTTTAATAGCATTTTTAGTACACTTTGAAGTATAGTCTCACTAAACTACTAGTTTAGTAGTTTTATACTGCAAGTACACTCGTAAGTTTTCTTTAATTGAACTTTAGGTAACACTTCAGAATAGGGGGTCAGAATAATGCATTAATTAAGCATTAATTAATGGTTAATTTGTTCACAATTAAG
>JAUMHE010000056.1:987525-1005949 GCA_032359235.1 Enteromius mattozi
AATATTAAGCACATGTCAGATTGTGCAAAGGACTTTTGTGTGTGTGTGTTTGTGTGCATTTGGTGATGTGTCCACAGGGCTCATCTAGGTAATACATTATAATACATTATAAGGGTATTCTTAAGGCATTATAATGAACGCATAATGCATTATGAATAACTTTATAATACGTTGTATCATCTCATGAATATTCATAAGAACAGTTTTATTTGTGGTTATAGCTTTTAAGAGTATGATCATTTATAACACACAATGAACATGATTCATCCACTTAAAGGCACAATATGTAAGTTTACGCCACTAGAAAACATTAACAAAACAATAACAGTAACAGTTCAATGACGCAATGACAGAGCGTTGAACATAGGGAGATGTCGTTTTCACGAATCATGTTCACGGATGAAAAGCTAATTTATATCTTTTTAATCACCTGACCACCTGCACATGACTTTTACTTGCACAGTGATTAATATATATTTGCTTACCCGTCTATAAAAACACACGCGAGAATGGAGAATGGATTCCAGTCCCAGGTTTTCACAAAGCTCTCTTTATTTCGGAAACGCCACGATGATATTTGTTCTCGCTTTATTTCGTTGACTGTTCCAATATCTTCTTGGCTCAGTTTGTATACATCTATGTTTTTTGGGATTGTGGAGAGTGTAATCATGATCCATGATATGGAAATGCACAGTAAATAACTACCACTTCCGCATTTTTCCAAGCGTGTTGCCGTAGTATTCATAGGCGGAGGATAGCGCGGATATTGCTTCATTGATAGGCGACAATGAACAGGGACGGTTCATTATTTGAATCTGGAATTTCTTTGAATTTACAAATCCTACAGAACATTTGAGATAATGTAAGTACACAACTGCATGAAATATATAACTCTGTGCAAGTGGTTTCTGGATATTTTATAACAAAAATCTTACATATTGTGCCTTTAAGTTACAATGGATTATATTTCTCATAGTTATAATGCATTATAAGTCTCATATCTTGCCATTTTACTGATGTTACTTTATCTAAAGCGGAAAAATACCACTTATAATAATAATAACAATATATATTTTTTCTCAAACAGCCATAAGATCAGATATCAGATCAGATGAATGTGTAATACGTCATATTTGCTTTGAAAATTTTTTTTATAATATCATTTTATCAGATTATTTTGATGGTACCCTTTAGACAGCTGTTGATAAGTAACTCTGTATATGCTAAATATTTGCTAACACTTTATTTTGATAGTTCCTCAACGGACATACTGAGTATAGGATACTGTGAAAGTATGTGATCATTCTCCCTACCCTACCTAAGTCTACTAATACTCTTAGGTCTATATAATAAGCATTGCATTTTTCTTTTAGTTGAAAGTATTAGCTAGCTCACATTAGCCTCAATATTAGCCTCACAGGAAACACTCAAATAACACTCAGCACCTAACCACTCACAAGATGTTACCAGGTACTGTGCAGATCTTAAATAAACAATGTCAAGATATGATATAGTCCATTATAAATGAAGTAGATTTAATACTGTGTTCATTGTGTGTTATAAATAATCCTACTCAGAATCATAATCACAAATACCTAAATATTATAATGTACTATAATTAACACATTATTAGGTTTTTGTATTATGCATTCATTATAATGCCTTAAGAACACCCTTATAATGTATTATAAAGACAAACTTCATTGAAAGTGTTACCAAACTTTTAATTAGAAATTATTACAAAGTTAATAAGCAAAATTTACAAAAGTGCACTTAAGTGCGTTAGTCATGAAAGTATCTCTCGTAACACATAGCCTAAGTGTTATTCTGTAAGTTCTTTTTTTTAAATATACTTTTTATGTTCAAACTCTATGTACACTACAAAATACACTTTCAATTCAACTACTGTAAGTGCACATGTTTTTCACAAGGGCTTGTAAGGTTAAGAGGTCCATACAGTCACGAAGCTCTGACACTTTAACAGCTTTTTCAATTAAACATTCGTAAGCTGTCATAAACTTAATGAAGGGTAGAAACGTCCGTATGATAGTGTTTCTAAACAGCTGGGTGTTATGATACTGTTCTGTGAGCGACAGGCAAACCTGAATTTATGAAGCTCACTAGAATGAGTGTGAGTGCTCAGAGGAGATGTGTGACCTGACAGACCGAAACTGAGAAGAAGAAAACAAGCCCTGGAATCAACTTTGATTGGATGAACTAAAAACGTCAGGATAAGACACAGTCATATATTAATAAAGACAACAGCTATTAATGTCCTGACCAAACAGCATGTCTTATCTATTATTCATGCATTAATGCATTTCATTTTAACACAGAGCAAATACCAGTCTACTTAAGCACTGAATAATCACTGTATTAGTATACTGCAACATATTGCTAATTCTTTGTAATGTATGTAATTATCGCAGGTTTATTGTATGTTTGCATAAAATTTATACTGTTTTTGCTAAATATGATGTCATAGGATAAACTAAGAGTTGATTCACTTTTCTCTTCAGGCGTCGGTCAAATCATGAATGACTTTCTTTCCTCTGTGGAACATTCAAAATATTTCTTTAAAAAAATCTTCATGTTCCACAAAAGAAATGAAGAAATCAAAGCTAAATCAATATTTGAGAAAGTACATAACCAGCCAGTGTTCAAAATAAATAAAAATAAAAAGTGAAAATAAAATTACAATTATTTTATAGTACACTTTAAAAAAACAATGCTAATACTTACATCAGCAAGCTTTTATTTTGGCGAGTTGCCAGCAAGTAAGCATGCTTTATCAATTTTAATGCAGCCAAGAGTCAATAAATGAATGAAATGTCACAGTTTTGCATTTGAAATGGATTTATCTAGATTTTAGATCTAAATTTATCTTTTCAGTTTGAATATAAATTTTACAGTCTTACATCTCGTTCATTTAAAACAGTGTGATTGTGTTGTTTTTTTTCCTACTTATTGTTATATATTACTTATTTACCCAGCACATTTTGTTTATTCTGGTCATGCATGTGCACCTACATACTGTTTTTGTGCACCCCTGTAAATGAAAACCGTAAAATTTGACGGAAATTCAGCAGAAGCAAACAAATGTGAAAAACTGACACTAGGCAGTATGTCCATGAATGTAGCGACATTTAGCAACCTTCGAGCAGACTTTAGCTGCTTCCACTGACTACATTTAGTAACAGTGGTTTAGTCTGTGGTGATAATCTATGACATGACCTCATTTACACATCAAGTTAAACATGTGTTGTTGTCTTACTTTCGGTTCTGTGACCCAGCAGCTTCTCATCAGACAGGCGAAACTGGCCGGGCAGCTACTGGGAATCGTCAGCCTCTGCAAAACACACACAAAATATGTCATAAACCACATCCACAACTGCTGCAGATACACGGCCCATAGAAACTCCCTTTACCTCGCTCTTCTCCACCACCAGCCAGGCCACCTGCAGCCCCTCCAGACCTTTGAAGGGAATTTCACGAGTCAGCATCTCCCACAGGACCTGAAAGAAACCCATGTATTAATCACAGCTATATCACAGCCAATGCATGCCAGACCAATGCATCAAGCAACTGACTACCTAATGCATGCACACACTCAAAAAACATACTTTGGACCTAAAAATACTCTACATTTATTTGTTTTTCTTACACTTTGTTTTAATATATTAATAACAATATTCATTTCCCAAAATCAAATAAATTTACGCAAAGAAAGAAGATTTTTTACTGTAAAGACCATATAACATACTCAATCAATATAGTGCATTTTCTTCAGCCATAAGATAAAGTATGGGCCAATATAATATTTTTGGCTTTTTACAACTTTTACAATCAGTAACAAAGACTTAATTAGCTATAACATGTAAAACTAAAAAAACACTTAATTAATGTTTAACTAAGATCACTTAATAAGACAAGACAATATAATGTCCTTAATGTTCATTGAGATGTATTTTGTATATGCATCACATTTTATGCCATGGACTATCAAAATAATGTAAACAATGTGATTTTGTACATAATACATGTGTGTGTACTGTGTATATTTATTATGTACATATATACACACATGCATGTATATATTTAAGCAAAATGCTACTTTTATATATTAAATATGTTTAATCTAATATAAATTATATGATTATAAATATATACATGTAAATATTTTAAAAATATATGATTAATCGATTAATCATTAACCTTAACATCGCAAAATGCATCTACTGCAGTGGCATTTAGTCAGCGGCATGACAGGACGTACAAATTACGCCAGCTTCCTGACCCGAATGAAAAGAGTTTTTTTAGTCTAAATAAAAGGCTAGTAGCAGGATCGTAAAATAAATAGATGTTATTATGATCATTTGCTCAAATGAAGAGAGCATGCCATGGTTATGCGCAGAATCATTATACTCCCACTGAACACACCTCTTTAAAGGGTTTCATGGCACTCGTTGTTTTATTTTAGAACCCCATCGCAATGTTCGCAGTTGACATTTTGGGGATTAAAAAAAAAACCCAAACCCTAGATATGGCGCGTGGGGCTGTGACACGCGGTCAGTGATCCGCTTTTAAAAACCACTGGCGATTCAAACACTGGTACCCATTTAAAGCATTTTAATGTGAGCATTCTGACACAGAGGTACAAAGCTTTGTTAATATTAGAAATAATTGGTTAGCAGGCAAATGTTACATCGTGACCATGCTTTTGTATTCATGCAAATGTAGTAATCAAGCCGTTCATGGCTTTGTGTTTTGCCGGATGGCCACGAATGTAATATTTGTTTCTTTTCCAAAATCCTCACTGTCTCACCCTCTAGAGTTCCAGGTTTATATTACTGTTGATCACTTCTGATCACTGTTTTCACATCTCTTACTATGGTAAACATGCTGGGAAATGTAATATTTTCATGGTTATGAATTAAGAATTCGTTACTATCACTTAAAATGTTCCTGCATTTATGTTAAATCATGGGTTTTCTAGGGAAAATTTAATGAGACCTGGGCAGTAGCCACAAAATAATCTGTTTTAGGAACAAATTAACAAGTTTTAGGAGTGAATACATCTGTTCTGCTCACGTCCGCAGCTCTGACAAAGCGAAGTGGCAACAATTACTTAGGGAAATGATAAAAAACTTGACTTATTACTACATTTCAATACAACATAACTTTGTATAGAAAGATCCAGACCCTTCACCGTCACTCACAGCCGTTTGCACGTGTTTTGTGAACAAGCTGCATGCACCCCAAAATTAAACTGCTTAATCAACCATTGATAGATTTAATCGATCGCATCGCTTATCAACAATTAATCGATCGTCGATTATTCGATGACATTCCTAATATCAATAGAAAAATAAAAACTGAAAAAAACATGTAGTATGTGTTCTGCTCAACAACAGTCTGGTGTCGAGAGACAATACTATTTAAACACGTTTCAGAAGTGTTGTCGTTCATTCATTCTCTTACTCACCACTCCGTACGAGTATGTGTCACAGGTCTCAGACACTGGGAAACTCTGGATGACTTCAGGGGCCATCCAGGGAAACGTGCCCACCAGAGACATGTGGGTGGTGTGAGAATGAAACTTAGATGCCCCGAAGTCACAGATCTGAGGACGGAGAATCCAATTAATCAGCAGATTTTACAATAAGAGTTGATTTTTCATGTTTAACTAACAAAATACAGAGATCGTCTGAACAGACGGTCGTAATGTACCTTGAGAACTGAATCTGCTGTCAACACAACTGAAAAGAAAACACAAGTTCAGGTCAGAGAAAATATACCAGCATCAAAAATACACATAAAGCCTTTAGTGCTGGGAGTGTTACTCTGGTAAAGTAATAGGTTCCAGATTACAAGTTACCCTCTTCAAAATGTACTAACTAGTGTAACTATTTCAATTTATTACAGAAATTTGACTTCTTACTAGTGCTGTACAATGATTAATCGCATTCAAAATAAACGTACACACTAAGTTTCAGGAGTGACAACCGCATTTAAATGTGAGAGTAAATCCCACAAATGATCATTACATATATGTACAGAACAAGACTCACTCTCCACTCTGTGAGGATTGACAGCTCGGGAAGCAACAGCAATGTTTTGGCATCTTGCATGTTTAGTATTCGCAATTGTGACTAAAGTAATATTACAGTAACAGCAGTTTAACCGAAGTACAGTGGACGGACGCATTGTGTTTTGTTTCTGCTTGTACAGGCTGCTTCACAGAGCTGTCCGTGTTGCCATGATCAGTCATTAAAAGCGGTATTTTGGGCTTGTTGTTTAAAGAAACATGCCACTTTTCTCCACAATATGCTAATTTTCCAACTCCCCTAGAGTTAAACAGTTTTACCATTTTTTTATCCATTCAGCTGATCTCTGGGTCTGATGGTAGCACTTTTAGCTGTAGCTTAGCATAGATCATTGAATCTGATTAGACCATTAGCATCTCGCTCAAAAATATTTAAAACCTGACTCTTCTGTGTTTACATCATGTACCAACAAAACAAAAAGTAAAAAGTGGAGATTTTCTAGGAACTATACTCTCATTTCAGCGTAATAATCAAGGTATTTCGCTGCCGTACCATGGCTGCAGCAGGCGCAATGATATTACGCAGCATTTGAAAATAGTCCCCAGCATCTTCAGACACTGTGTAATATCATTGCACCTGCTGCAGCCTTGATGCAGTAGCAAAGTTACTTGATTATTAGTCCAGAACAGAGAGTCCTTCGTCTTATTAAATCCTTCTTCACTTCAATTAAGATTGAAATCATTTAAATTTAAAGCACAGCCACCAAAAAACAGGCTTTAGCACCAGTTTTTACATTGAGATCTCTGAGGTTAAATACAGATTATAATCATAAAAAGAAATAGTTTAATTGTTTTGAAACTGTTTTTTAAATCTAAGCTATGACAGGAAACACTTGCATCTAACAATGCTTTAGTAAAAACAGTTCATCTTAAAAAATAAAGCATACACTTAAACCCAAATTGGAAATAAATCATGTGTCCTAAACTCCTGACAACATTGGTGTCTCATATTTTAGAGCAGTCAATGCAATTTGGGAAAGAAATCAGTTAAATCTGGATAAGTGTGAAATATATTCAGATGTAACCTTTGTAAATATTAACATTTATTTAATTTAATTACACTTTTTCTTCTTAGTAACTGTAACTGATTACAGTTACATTTATTTTGCAATTGAACTACAGTATGTAATTCTGTTAGATGTAACTAATTATTCCTCAAACACTGAAAGTCACAAACCATTTCGGGACTTGAGGTCTCTGTGAATGACTGTAAATGGGGCCTCAGCGTGGAGATAATGCATGCCTATAAGAGAAAACACACACAAATTGTATAAGAGCAGATTTTGATTTTGCAATAGTAATTATTAAAACAACTGCATTCGTTGCTGCACGTTTCTCTGTGTGTATGAACACACAATACATGTGCTTACAGTAGTGCACTTACATTAGGGGTCACATTTAAAGGGGTCATATGGATGCAACACATGCCTCGTTCGTAATGTGTTTTATTGTTTTGGTGTCGTAGCGCCGGGACACAGCATCACGTTATGGTAAGGGGCGTAACATTTCTGCCACATGCGTGTGGCATCAGCCAATCACAGTGCATTGGATAGCTGGCCAATCAGAGCACACCTCGCTTTTTTAAAAGAATGAACTTTGTACAAATCGACAGTTTCAGGAGGCGGGGCTTAGAGGAGAAACAATATGTGGAAAATAATGTGTTTTTTGCACCTTAAACCACATTAACACATTGCATTACACCAAATACACAAAATAATGTTCTTTTTAGCGACATCATATGACCTCTTCAAATTCTTACGTAATTTGCTCCATGTAAACAGTGATTTATGAATACAGACTGAAAGCAAACGGGTCCATTTCTAGACAGATTAGATATTACTTTGCAAAGACAAGATGGGTAACTGATAGTATCACATCAGCTTCATATTACCATGTGTAATGTTAACCCAAAAACGGCAACATATTTCACAAGAGTATGTGAAGGCAAATGTCAGAGCGCAGTTCATGCGTCAGATTCTCAGTGTTTCTTCAAGAGGCCCAGACGTGAATGTAAACAGTTTGTTTCCTCTTACAGGTCAAGTCCAGTCAGAGAAACAGCTGGGAGTTAAAGTTAGTTAAACTGCAATAATGTTTACAGCCCTGCTGGCCTTCACTGGTTTAAGCTGGTAACAGAGGTTGTCCAGATGTCCGGCCAGTCTAAGCAGCACCAAAAACCCACTAAAATAACTGAAATTTCAGTAATATTTTAAGCTTATTACATGCTTTATGTACTTTCTATTATAACAATAATAAATGATGAATAATTATATGCAAGTACCTCTAATTCTAACTCCTAACCATATAGTAAGTACATGTACATGTAGTTAATTAATATTACTTGGTACCTTAATGTAAAATTACACTGTAATAAGGCCATCTTAAAATAAAGTGTAACCGAAATTTCATATTTTAAAAAGAAAACAAGTTGACTTGCTGACTTATGTTAACTAACACATATCTAACACAAATTTTGTTTATAATCTTGTCTTTTTACTTATTGTACTGCATGATTAAGTAAATGTTTATAAGTAAATCTATATTAACGAACATTGATAATGTGAAGTTTAGTGTACAATAATTATAATGTAAAGCAAACACACGTTGTCTATATGTAATATGAGCTTGCTATGATTTTACTGTTTGATTTATCACTTAAGTATGGCTTATATAAACTGTTTTTGACCACCTTCTGGGTGTTTATTAGACGAGTTAACTAGTCTGTTACAAAATTTCCACTTAACCATTAGTTAAATTTGTTACAGTGCACTTTCATAATACTTACAGCTATATTTTCAAAACATTGTAACCATTTCTGCTAGGCTTCCACTGTAAGTGTGTTTTATTGTGTGTCTTGTGTTGATTTGCATGTGTGAGAGTGTGAATAGCACCTTTGGCGATTTCCATTGCCCAGGTCATAATCTGCTTCATACTGATGTCTTCACTCTCAGCGCTGGACAGATAGTCGAACAGAGATCCACCGCTGGCATACTCTACCATAACAAACACACACATGCACAGAACACAAATTAAAATGCAAAGAAATCTTGTATTGGGCAGCAGTTTTACATATCACTGCTGTGGGGCATCATGTAGCACTAGTATTAGTCGAGTACTGTGCTATAGTCCTTGTGTTTATCACAATATCCTGTTCTGAGCTCAATCATCTAAAATAATCTGGGAAATTCTAACAGCACATAAGATTACATGCAGTCAGTTATATATGCAAACACACACTCACATCTACACATAGTATGTGTTTAAAGGAATTAGCCAACAGATCATAGGTTAAACTATTAAATATGTGACCATACGAAATCAGTCATAAGTGGCAATTTCTTTAAATTGAGATTTCAACATTATCTGAAGTCTGATTAAATAAGTTTTGCATTGATGTATGGTTTGTTAGAATAGGACAAGGTACAACTCTTTAAATATCTGAAGTCTGAGAGTGCAAAAAAAATGTAAATATTGAGAAAATTGCCTTTAAAGTTGTCCAAATGAAGTCCTTGCCAACGCATATTATCAATCAAAAATGAAGTTTTTATATATTTACAGTAGGAAATTTACAAAATATCTTCAAGGAACATGATATTTACTTAATATAATTTGCTTAATATAAATATCTTTACTTAATGATTTTTGAGATTAATGAGAAATCTTGACCCATACAGTGTTTTTTTTTTTTTTTTGGCTATTGCTACAAATATACCCATGCTACTTTTGTCTGCTTTTGTGTTCCAGGGTCATATATTAAAATAATTTCAAACTCTGACACCACTGTTTGCTGTAAAACAAACATATCAGAGCTCTCTAAGCTATGGACTTTGACCACCTTTCAAGACATGCCTAATTTTAGAGTTATTTCATCATAAACAGAGGAGAGGCATCATTATCTCCTCCTGCAATGAACGGATGCACAGCTCTCTCAGTAATAAACATGTTCAATAGTTAGTATCAAATATAATTTTTTACAACTGAATAATTTTTTATTATTATATTTTATAACATTTCATTTAACCCTGTTATACAAAGCTTATATATATATATATATATATATATGTGTGTACGTATGTTAGGTGGAAAATCATATATTAAATACATGTAAATAATTTCAGAATACATACTGTATGTGCGTGTATTTATATACATAATAAATATACACAGAAAACATACATTTTTATTTTTTTTTGAATATGATTCATCGCAATTAATCACTTGACAGCACTAATATATATATACATGGGTACACAAACATAGCGTTCCCAAAAGAATGCAAACTACTCAAATACAAACACATACCGCTAACGTATGACTGTAGTCTGCAACTGTTAATATTCATGAATACTGTATGTTTAGCTTTGCTCTAGGTCACTATGAGTACACATCATATAATGGTCAGATTATCAGGTTCAAACAGAGATACACACAGAGAGAGGGGAAATTAATAAGCTCACTGACAAGGCTGAGCTGGTCATAAACAGCACCTTGACCTGCTCTTATTACATTTACTTTTCATAAAGTACTGCAGACTCTTTAAACACTGCTTTATGATCGTTTACAATCACTGCAGATTCACTGAGCAGAGCAGAACCAGATCATGACAGACACACGGTTATAAACTCAAAGAGATTTGAGTTTGACGTGTACATGAGAGTCATAACGAATCAGCACTGCATAAATCAAGCTCATTAAGACCCGACAGTTACTCATTCCTAATACATGGAGCAAAAGCTGTGATTTCATCATTCTAATTCATTTAAAATTAAACATTTTCAATACGCACAGTACTATTTATTCAAATTTATGGCTGAAATGTGTGTGTGTGTGTGCATATATATGTTAGCTCAGGTCCATTAAATAATAGTGACAAATACAACTTTGGATTTTAATATTGTATTAGTATGTTATATAAAAATAAACTGAGGATATTTGTTCATTACTGTTTTCTGCTTATTATTCTCCAAATGCAAACATAACCAATCTGGGATGAACTGAGAAATTTGCATTTCTCAAAGAAAATTTCCTTGCAAGCCAACAAACACAAACATGAGACAGAAATGTAATATAGATAGATAGATAGATAGATAGACCTACATTTACATATGCAGATAGATCTACATTTATTAAATTAAATATAATTATAGCCTAAAACAAAAAAAAAAGCTTTTTACTTAAAACAAATCTTCTTCAGACTGAAACTATCTACGAAACAAAGTCTGTATGTAGTGTGTATGTTAATCTATCCAGCTGAATTAATTGCAGGAGATTGGATAATAATAAAAAAGCATGTTTGCATAATATCACTACAGCCCTGTCTTACAATCACTAATAAATGCTGTGTTTCAGAGTGATGAGTCATGTTTGACTCACCTGTAACAATTCCATAGTTGGGCGCCTCCAGAATCGCTCCATAAAACTGGATAATGTTTCGATGACTGAGAACACTTAAAATCTCTGCCTGGAAATGCAGCCAACACAAAGAGTACCACAACATCAAAAAGAGATAATATTCAATATATCTGTATTCTTACTAATTTAATACAAAAATTTATCATTACAAATAATAACATTGTTAGCATAACCCCATAAACTAACCTACTGTGTTATTTTTAAGGTCTCTAAATTATCAACATAATCAAAACTTTGAGGATAAACCTGTTGTACGCAATTTCCTACATGCCTTCTCTCATCTGATTGATAGTTTATACTTTTTTTAAAACTTGTTTTGAGTAAAATCGTAAGACTGTCAGGTTGTGGTTCACTTGTCGTTTTGCTGTAAAATCTTTATTGATTTTTATCAAGTAAATGTAAGAGTAACTTTCGTACTGTTAGTAACGAACAACTACTGACCTGAAGCTACTTGTGTTACTTTATGCTCCAAACATCAATTCTTATATACTCTTATATAGTATATGATCATGTTTATTTGTTCATCTATCATTATGACTGTATTGCATATATGCTAAAAACTATCAAAATATTATGTATATATAAATACACACATGAATGTATGTTATGTTTATATATTAGTATTATATTAAATAAGTCAAATTAATATAATGAATATTCACAAAAACTTTTGTTTGCAATTAATCATTTGACAGCACTAATAAATAAATTGAATACATAAACATAATATATTTTTCTTAAATATATACATGCCTGTGTGTGTGCATTTAAATACATAATAATAATCCTACACAGTACACACACATATATTATGTAAACAAAAACTTTTATTTTGGATGTGATTAATCGCAATTAATCGTTTAAATGGAGTAGTAATTTAACTAACTTTTTAGGCAGTTAGTTCCTCCATCAAACTAATTTTTAACATAGTTTTTCCCGACCAAATAGTACAGTCTCAAACCATTACGCTCTAAAATCACTGAGCGAAGAACAAAGACAACAATGAATCTAGCACTTAAAAGTAAATAGTCTTCACCCCAAAGACAAACACTGCACTCAGCTGAAACTAATATGACTTAATTACGTGACAATTTTCTCTTAAAGACATAGTCTATGAATTTCGGTTGACAAAAGCCGCTGTGAGAGCGCGCGTCTCTCTGCGCAGAGCAGGGGGAGGCGTAATCGCGCGGCTCGGACTGGAGTCGACACACAGAGAGGCAATTAAAATGATTATCACACAATTAAAGCATGTGTTTGAAAAGCTCGGCCGACTCTCACTCCCACCTCTTTTTCAATCTTCAGAAGCTTTTTCACAGCCACCTCTTTGTCCTGCGAGAGCCAGCGGGCACGATACACGCTCCCGAAACTCCCGCCACCGCAGTTCTCGTAGAAGAGGATGTCATCGAATTTGATTTGCACAAAGGAGGCGCCCAGAGATGCCATGGCATAATGGCACTTAGAAACACACTTCTCTCCTGGAGAACCAAGAAAAGAGGACAGGATGAGAAGAGAGCGAGGGACGGGGCTCCTCAGAGGAGAGATGTTGTGATTTGATCTGCCATGGAGAGAACTGCTCACTTCTACTCCAGTGAACACACACACTCACACACACACACATGCATGCCGTGAGCTGTCAGACAGAATCCACTTGCTCAAGTGTCACAGGCTGGTGTGAAGCTGACGTTTGGCGCTGTGTGTGTTTATTTGTTTTTGTGACAGTTTGCATGCCTGTCCTGCCCGATAAGTTTAACACAGCGACATATTTAAAGATATGTGGCACTGTCTGTAAAATCCAGGCTAAAGTCTCAAAATCAAATTATTGGCATAACAAGCTTTAAAGTAGTGTTCAACCGATATGTGTTTTTCACTGCCGATACCGATTATTATAGACCATGTATATACCATGTGTATAGACCAATATATATGTCTGGTGTAAAAATGAAAATTAATGTCAAAATTAAGAATAACAAGGGCTCTGACAAAAACTGTACTTCAGTACACTTCATCTACTATAAGGGTAATATAAAGAAAGAGTTAAAAGTGGGGCCACTGTATGCTTCATGATTAAGCCTATAAATACTGTACTATAGTTAAACAGCTTGGAGAAATACATTTGGCTTCAGTAATTTACATGTTAGAAATGTATGTGTAATAGAATAACTTCTTTTTTTCTGATGATTAAATCATAACCTACATGAGATGACTATTCAATTCATCATCTCATGCACATCAGTTGATTAACTTAAAAAAGCACAACACATATAATAAGTGTAAATAATTTAATTGTCTTTATAGCTCCATTGTAGACCGCAACTATTTAATGAAACTATTACACTAATAGCCTATTATAGGCAGACTTAGTTCAATGGCCTATTTAAATTTCAATTTTTGTCATCCTAATCTTGGTCTATGTCACAGTAATTTCCATTAGTTTTAATTTACAGTCAGTGCATCGAAAATTAAGCCATAAAACACTATTTCATTTAGATTTTAATCAAATGAAAGTTTAACTCTTAATTTTTTATCAAATGAGCTTACTATTACAATTAAAAAGTTGTTCAGCTTCACGGTAGTGGAGTGTGATTTATTGCAACTTAAGCAATGTGTGCTGCTGCCTTTGAGAGGCAACTGACACGCGATCACTGAAGCAGCTCCAGTTAGAAAGTGTTTTCTGTGTGACAGTGCAAAACTTTCAGTGCCTTCAGCCTTTGTGTTGATTGGTCAGACTCATGACTCCCAACAAGTCAGATGCGCAGTGGGTGGAGATTGGTCTAGTGGTGAGTTCCGACAGGCTGCAAAATAAACTTTTTTATGGCCAAATCGGTTTTGAAAATTACCGATAATGATAATCATAAAATGCTTAATCGATAATCGGTTGACCCCTACTTCAAAGGTTGAATTCAACCATTAATTTCACTATAATTTCAATCTTTCACATAGCCGTACTCAGTCAATATTAAAGATATCAAGGTTACAATTTTACAGAATGTTATTTACCTTATAAAAATTACTTTAGATGGGTTTTCACAGACAGGGTCACATATAGTTAAAAAATTAACCTAAAAATTAACATTTACTCATCCTCAACCCATCCAAGATGCAGATGAATTTATTTCTTCATCAGATTTGGAGAAATGTAGCATTGCTCATCAATGGATGTTCTGCAGTGAATGAGTGCCGTCAGAATTAGAGCCAAACAGCTGATAAAAACATCACAATAATCCACAAGTAATCCACACCACTCCAGTCCATCAGTTAACATCTTGTGAAGAAAAAGCTTTGTGTTTGTAATAAACAAATCAATCAATTAAGAGTCCATACTTCATAATAACACCTAGCTCCAGCCTCCTTCAGTGATAAAGTCCATCTCCTGTTGTCCTCTCACATCAAAATCCACATTAATTTTTGTACAACTGTTTTGGACCATTTTCACTTTATCTGTGCATATTTCTCTCCTAAATCAGACATGATGACTTTTCCACTAGGCACTATTATGGATAGAGGACTTTAGCTGGAAGTTAAAAATATCTCAATGATGGATTTGTTTCTTACAAACATGCATCTTTTTGTTCCACAAGATGTTAACTGATGGACTGGAGTGGTGTGGGTTACTTGTGGATTATTGATGTTTTTATCAGCTGTTTGGATCCTCCTTCTGACGGCACCCATTCACTGCAGAGCATACACTGCTGAGCAAGTGATGTAATGTGACATTAATGCTACATAGTCTGAGGATGAGTACATTTTCTGCAAATCTTTATTTTTGGGTGAACTGTTTCTTTAAATCCACAGAATTCATAAGAATAAATTTCAATTCATTAAATTTGGCTCATGATCAACAAGTGGACAATCCCTATTGTCATCCCTCTCATAACATGCATGAGGCTGACATTCCTCTCGCTTATCAATGTTTTACTGGGAATTCCTCATATCTGCAATCAGAGCACATGACACACACTCATACTGATCTGAGGTCAGCTGACAACTGAGTGTACATCATATCAGCAGACAGCCCCTGTTAAACCAAAGTTCATTTAATTCTTAATTCTTTTACAGTATTTATCTGTAAAAATATCAATTACAGACAAACACCCCACAGCATCTCCCTGAGTTTGTGATGCTCACAAATTATATATGCATCTTGTAAAAACAGAAGCAGAGGAGAGGAAGACAGAGCAAATTGTTGCTGGTGTATTGTTATTTTCTCATTTTCTCTGGAGTAATTATGTTTTTTGAGGGCTGTGCTGGACTGCTGGGGTGCACAGCGGGCTCCGGCTCTATTCTCACAGAGGGACTCCACGGCTCTTGGGCGGTTCAGGCCGATTTATGTTATATTTAGCAATGCAGGAAGAGGACACACTGGTGCTTTTTATGTACACGTACAAGAAAGAGACTCCGGTGGATTATGTACCTAGAGAGCAACACTGTCACATCTTTATAAATACAGGGGCTACAAAATAGTTTGGAATGTCACTGAATTAGATACAAAATATTAATTCAAGTGTCATTAAATGCTGCATGAGTGTTTCTCTACTCTCAAAAGTACACTTTTTTTAGGCTATATCTAAAAAGTAATATGCTACATGTTAGGTTTTTCACACTGTCGATTTAAAAAACTATTAAAATGGATTATAATTTCAGCATTGTTTTTTTTGGACCAGTCGTAAGTAAATATTTACATGCAAAATTTCATTGTCTTTGAAATAATGGTTAAAGTGGATTGCCTCAAATATGAACCTCATATATATGCTACCTCAATGACATTTCTATTGAAACGCTTTTAATTATTTATATTATTTGCACATTTATAATGATGAAGTTGCCATTTAGTAGGCCCTACATTTAAAATATATTAACTTTAAATGTAATATGAAATAAATCACTACAGTTAAAAAAATAATCAAGTACTTCACATGCTTTGTTAGTCAACAGATCCAAATGTGTGTATACTTTTTTGTAAAGCCCTTAATATTTGAACTTTAAAGTGAAACATTTAATCATTACAAAGTCTATTTGTGTGTCATGGAATCATTTCTTTAAGTACAGTTATTACAGTTGTCTTTCATTTCATTATAATATGATATTCTCTGTAACTACTTCTTTTAAATAAATCTTTAGGATTTGAGGTACACTACTACTACATTCAACGCAATTAAACATAGCTCTGTTCCACAAGGGTCTTCACTAACACCCTTCATTATTTCATTTAATTTCATTTCTTCATTTATATTTTCAGTTCTCCTCATGTTACACTAGCAGGCAGCATGAACCACAGGTGTAGAGAACCACATTAAATATGCAGATGATCAAATAACATTACAATAGGCCTAGTACTTGTCTGCATTTTAAACAATATTTGTTTCCTAGCTGCTGTATCAGTTCAAAATAAATGATTTCTGCTTTGATATTTTGCATCTAATGCAATGACATCTATGCATTTTAAGTGTCCAGCAACTTTCCTCCATTCATCTCTCTGCACTGGAACAGAAAGTAAAAGTGGCAGGATCATTTTTCTCACTCATCCGGGAGTGAAGGCCTGTGTGTTCATACAGCTCTCTACACAATGCAGCAGACAGCAGAATGACTACAACTCATCTGATGGCTATTCCACTTTCCTATAAATCATAAACACATTATTACATTGTAATAACCATGTAAGAACATGCAGAACTTATTTCAAGCAATGAATATCAAAGTATCATCTGATATCATCACTGTACATGGCACAGTAGTATTTCTTTAAATGATATGACATACTATAATTGTTGCAAACACTAACAGTTCTATGAAATGGTGGCATTTACTACTCTTCTATATATAATAGCAAACCTGGCTCTAACACCTGCATTGTTTTACAGGCTTCAGAAAAGCATATCTAGGACTCTAGAAGAGTTTTCCGGAGTATTTCGTCATTAACTCTCCCTGCCTGTGATGCGGGAAGGTCCAGGAACAAGTCCAGACAGGTCCTAACACATCCACGAGCTTCTGATCGATCCATCATCCCAGCAACACACACAGTGTTATTACAGTGTAACATCATGACACACACACACACGTACCCGCACTCCTGGACCCCGCTGACAGTCTTCTCTGGAGAGATGGACAGCAGTCAGGAAGATCTCGCTTGAGTTTGTGACTCAGCGTCGGATATTCCCGGTGTCTGCTGCGGCGATTTCACGTGTAACAACTTCTTCCTGAACAGAGCTGTGCCGCGCGCGCGCGCCGTCACTGTGACGCAGCGGAGCGGCCCGGAGAGAAAGAGCGACACCCGGCGGACCACCCGAAACCCGAAGGTACTGAATCCTGCACACCGTTTATTAAAAGAGTGTGATTTAAGAACGACTCTTTTGCAATTTAATAAAAATAAATAAATGAATAACATTTTAAAAACAGATCTATTCTGGTCATTTTATTTCTATATATTTTTAATTACACATGTACGTATATTAACTATTAACTAATGAAAAAGTCATCTCCCTCCTGCTTTAACGACTACCGTCCTGTTGCACTAACTCCCATCCTCATGAAGTGCTTCGAACGGCTAGTCATGCAACACATTAAGTCTGTCCTGCCCCCCTCCCTGGACCCCTTCCAGTTTGTGTATCGGCCCAACCGCTCGACCGTCGACGCCATCTCCACTGCACTCCACTCAGCACTCACACATCTGGACAAAAAAGACTCATATGTCTGAATGCTGTTCATAGACTTCAGTTCAGCATTCAACACTATAAGCTGGGGTTCAACACCTCACTGTGTAACTGGCTGTTGGATTTCCTCACCGGAAGACCACAAGCATTACGGGTCGGCAGAAACACATCTAGCACCATCATTTTAAACACGGGGGCCCCTCAGGGATGTGTGCTGAGCCCCCTCCTCTTCACTCTGCTGACCCACGACTGCACACCATCA
>JAUMHE010000056.1:1049694-1060856 GCA_032359235.1 Enteromius mattozi
TAAACAACGCAGTTTCATTTTCACAGCCACCTTTGCTCAGATTTACCAAGGGTGCCAATATTAGTGGAGGGCACTGTATGCTCATTCACTTTTCGCTTTTCACTATTCCCATAGTGTATGATTTCAGACAAATTAATTAAGCAACACATTCTGTGTTTCTAAAAGTAATTCTAATTTATTTGTTTTGGTAAAATAAATCTTTCACCCCAAGTCACCCAGTATTTACAAAAAACTATTTGTAGATGCAATATACAGTAGCGGTGTGTTTTGCATAATATATAAGTTGTTGTACACAACCTCAGCTTCTACTATTTTCTGTTTATTTTAATAAACAAAAGTATTTTTGTTCAAAAAAAAAATACACTGTCATTAAAAAATGTTTATTTTGTTAATACTAATTTTTTTAAAAGTGATTTTTGATTACATGATTATATGATGTTTTCATTATATCCCAATGTATTACCTCAAATACATTTACCTTAGTTATTGAAAAACTGCTGATGTAATTACCTTGAACAAATCTGAAAATCATCATCAGGACCTCTGTCTCAAAATACTATTTTAATGGATTCCAATTTGCTGACAAATTTAAAACATTAAAAAAAGCTTTAAATATTAGATCAAATTAACTTATAATCAACTTTGCATAACTGCTCACAATTGAGGATCAGCCAAATTGATTTTTGTGCCAACTATTGATTAAAAAAAATGAGCTTTTTGCCCCAGAGCACCAGCCACGTTCTACCCTGCTTTAATCTGTACTATATTGTGCTGATGCAGTGAGTTAAACGAACCCTGGGTTTATAAATGTTTAGGGGACCAATATAGCAAGCCTAATTTATTCAACACCACCCCAGAGAAAGACTGTTCGTCATCACAAAACACAAAATCAAGAGGTGCTATATAGTATGTGACACAAATCTAGTAGTGGAATGATGGTATTTTGATGACCAGTGCTATAGAGCGCAGGTTGAACAATGGCCAATGCAATGCGGATACTGTACGTACTCTTTAATGCAACAGCTCTGGCCAAGCAGAATGACACCAAGATCGATCACACGTGAATGTTTAAGGTTTAAGCTCTGTGGAGTAATGGGATATTGACAGTAACGGCTAATTAACACCTCGCTCAAACACAGAGCAAGTCAAACCAAACACTGCAGCCTTAACATGTCTTGCAAACTAAAGAGGTTGAAGTTTGTGTGACCGTTTCTATAGGTTTCACTCAGAAAATGACATGATCAGTCATAAATAGCCAGAATTTTTAATAATCTGGCAAAAGCTATGGAATTAGGTCTTCTACAAAGACGTTCGGTGTATCAATCTTGTAAAGGTAATTTTATTGTTTTAAAAAAATGTAAAATTGCACTTCCCTGTTTAGTGTGTAATATGCATCAGACAGTCAGTGAACAGACTGAAACTAAAACTATATTCAATTTAAAAACTCACATATTAAATATAAGAGTAAAGCTAAAAATGTATTTATATTATTTATTTTAAAAAAGTGCACATGTCCACTATAGAGGTCAGACACACCTGTGCAAACAATATGTGATTATGTGTCTGAGGGTGTTTAACAAAGGCTAAAAATCCATTTACTATGCAAACAGTTCTGCATCAAAACCTAAATAACACTGTCCATGTGACCAAGATGTTCAAAACAAAGGTTTCCATCTAAGCATACAAATTCTCTCCACAGCAAGTATTATTGCCCAAACTAAAGGCTTAATAATTTAAATAAACTCTTAGCTTTAGGGTATTCATGGAGATCTTCAAATTCCAAATCTGAATTCAAGAAGCATTTTGAAATAGTACAAAACTAGAAACTGCTTTCAGCCTCAATAGGTCAATTTATGACCTTCATATAATTCAAACAGCGATCAATATGTTGTGGTTTGAGGCAGAGGGGAAAAATCAAACGCAGCTCTGCACAACGCATCTATGCATCTATGTCTCCATCAAAACAATGTCAGGTGAAAGGAGATAAAGACAGGAATGGAGAGAGATGATTTCTGGCACATTTACTGTCTTCAGCAGACCTGTGTCCATCTGCTTTAGGTGTGTAAATATTGATCTATAGCGAGATGGAGCCATTCACTGCAGGAAGAGCAGGCCGGAGCCCATTAGAGTGTGTCATAAACACATTACACACAAATCCCTGCTCTGTCTTTGATAACGAGACTGTAATGTTTGTTAACTGCTTTAAAATGTTGGATATATCCTAGAGGTCCTGTATCTAGGCTACCATGGGTATAGGCTCACAGTATTGCTCTGACTACACGTGAAAAGTCTAATGTGTAAAAACATTAGAGATCATCAGATTTTGTTCACCCAAAAATGTTCTGTCACCTACTTTAACCTTTGTGTCATTCAAAATCTGTATGTTTTACCATGGAAGGCTGTCCAAAAATTCTAATTAGCACCATAAATGTATAATTATTTAGTCCATGAAAGATGTGTTTTAAATTTCAAAAACGGTACAGACTAATTTAATGGGATTGGTTACCCAAAAAACTTTTACAATGTCTGTATGTACTTTCTGAGGCTTGAAAAATTTGCATGCATAGATTTTTAACAGATGAGCACAAATTATGCCAGAATATAAAAAAATAATAAATAATTTAATTGATTTGTGTTCTTAAGATGTTGGAAGTATTCTGTTTTTTTGGAACAACACGAAGGTAAGCAATTAATGACAGCATTTGAATTTTTGGATAAGCTAACCAGCTAATTTTTAATCCATGTTGGAGCTTGACAGCCCTAGTTTTGGTGTTAAAGTGTTGAGTATGTACTTGTAATATGAGAGAGTTAATATTTAGTTTTTGCCTAAACTACTTATTCATATATACATATTTTAAAAAGTGTAGGAAGACTCGCTATGTCACATTTATATATATATATATATATATATATATAATACACAGTTGACGTTTAAATAAAAAAAAATATATTTATCTGTTGTTTTTTATTTAATTATGTCATTCACAAGGCTTCATGGGATAGTTCATAGTTCATAGCTCTTTGCCTCATTAACAACCTTGTAACTGTCTTTTTGCTTCAAATCAAAGTTTGTTTAAAAATTACATTTCATTTCCTTACGTACTAGTATTCTGAGAGTGAGAAGTTCACATAATTTATAAATAATGTGAAATGTAAAAAAAAAAAACATTACACACAATTTGTGCAAATAAATGCCTCATTCCGTCAATCATCTGAATTATGCAAAAAAAAACACTATGGACATTCTGATAAACATCTCCTTTTGAGTTCCACTGAAGAAACGCGTGTAAGGGATTGGTCTGACATGAGAGTGACTGGATTTTCATTTTGGGCTGGACTACTCCTTTAAGTTTGGTTTCGTTACTAAAGCCCTTCACAGCAGAAAGTGTCTCTATCTTCATGCGTCTGCAGCAGAAACACAAGCACTGCAGCACTGGTGACCTCCTCCAGGTGACAAACATCCCTTCACAAACTACACTTCAATTCACCATCTACTGCATTCACCAGCAAAGCAGCGAAAGACTTGCAATGAATATATCATCTAAAACCTATCGGGCTGGGAATGCAATGCTGCATCTGAACGCATAGGTTACATCAATCCCTGACAATCGCATTTGACATTTATGACATGAAACTTGCATTCTAATATTGCTTAAAAAGTCAAATGTGCCTGAAACGCCTTTTGCACGAGGCACTGCTGTGTAAATGATTGCTGAAGGTGCATTAGGACAGAAGAATGAAGTTTGTGCAGACTAAATGATGGTACCTCTTATCCAGACAGATGATCCACTCAGCAGAAGCGGACGGGTGGCTGGAGGTGTGTGCGGCGACCATCTTCGGAGAAATCATGGGGTAATATTACAGCTCGCATCGTCCACACCTGATCATGAGCAGCAGATGTGACTTTACTGAGAGCGATCGAGTTTGAGTCTGACTCTGAGCGATGCTGCTGCCGCCCACACAGCTGACACAGCACTGAAACACACCGGGGCTAGTTGTCACAAGCGCTGTAAGGTTTTGAGTCAAAGTACATGCTACACAAAGCTACACAGTGCCTGTTTTCAACACGTAGTGCAAAACACTCGTTACCACATTATATAAATAAATGAGCACAATAAACCTCAAAAACATACATTCAGACAAGAATCAACGAGATTTAATAGGCCCCCCAAATAAATAAATAAGGCATCATAGATAATTTAGCCTGTGAAGCCTGACATACGAAATAATAATTATAATAAAAAAAAATAACAATAATAATAATTGATTAATTAATTAATTAATTAAATTCAGGGCTATCAAACAATGTATATTTATTAGGCTACCATGTAGGCCTATATAAATAAATACAAACGTTTGGATGCGATTAATCGCAATACAAAAATATATTTGTTAAATTAAACAGTTTATTTAAATTTGATTTATTTATGGAAATACAATGGAATTCATTAAAGATGTCCTAAAACAAGAATACATTTTGGTTTTAGGTTTGATGAAAAGTTAACTTTGAAGAAAGGTTTTGATCTACTTCAAATGTTGACTACTCTATATATATAAATATATATATATATATAAACTATATATTATAATATTTTTATTTGATATTTACATTTTAATACATTTGTATAAATAAATAATAAATACATACAAAACATCATGGATGTATGGATGTTCAGTCCAGTATTAGTAAAATTGCAGGGGGAAAATTGTTTACTTTATAAAAAGTAGTAATAGTAATGATAAAGGTTTCACAACAAAAAGACATGTGAACCAGTACAAGAAGGATTTTTTTTTTTTTTTTTTTTACGTTAAAAGGCCTTTACTTGATAAAAAGCATAAACTATCAACAGGTTTTCAGCAAAGTTTTGATCATATTAGTCATTTTTAGTTTATTAATATAACTGTTAGTTAATTATGTGTTCATTCATTTATTAAGAGGAGCTTAAACAAAAAGAATAATAACTCTTGACTAGAATCAACCAAAAAAACCCTTTAAAGTCACAGTGTACTGCTGTTGTTTATTCAACATATCACAACATATCCAGAAGGCTGAGCTCAAACTGCAGTCAAACAACAGGTTCTCCAGGAGCTAGAAACAGTGTTGAGTGAGAGTGTGGCAGTTAATGCTATCCTGACATGACGCAGTGTAAAGCCACTGTAAGAGGGTGTAACTGTAGGAAAATGGGTGTTTCTCTGTTTTCTGCAGTCAGAAATTCCAGACACAAGCACATTAACGTGCTGTAGCTCTGTCTCATTATAAAGATGTCCAGTCAGCAGCTGAGAGGAAACAGCCCTGCAGAGAGAGACACAGTCACACACTGAGTTTAGGACAAAAACAGGTTTGAAAAACATATATCAGTGTACTGATCAATAATATGATTTACAGTCTCATTTCTATGTTCCTAATTCCCCCCATGCACAGAAGCAGTGATTTACAGATGCTGTGTAAGAAAAACATAAACGCTCCACATTCCTCTGACTGTATCCTTGGTAACAGATGGACAAAAGAAGACATTGACCGAAACATTGGTTTGTGAGTTCACAGTGTCATGCCTGCGAAAGCAGCAGCACTTTAAAGCCATTACTTTATGTGTTAATTATGTTGAATGTTATTAATGTACCTGTTAGTAATGTTTAAGTTGCTATGCAATGCAGTTATTTCAATATCAAGCTCTCATTTGCACATGGTCAGTTTGAACAGTGAGTGTGACGTCCTTCATGAAGCCAGCAGGTGGCATCACCTCCATTGGCCTCTGAGCTGGAAAACAACCTTTTAGACTGAAACCATCCAGACCAGTATTTGTTTATTTAACCTACACTGAAATACTAGCTTTAAAAGACCAGTCTGTGTTTACTGCGAGAACTAAACCTGTGGTTTGCTGTTGCTCTGTTTTTCTTTCTTTGTTTACTTCAGGCTATTTCCTGGAGAAAAAGCTACAACGCTTTCAGATTGGACCTATAATTAAACCTCAAAAATTATTTGGTGTTTTCAAGAATTATTTATTTTATATAAATAATAATAATAATAATAATGTATGTTAAATATTTTTAAGGAGTAAAGGAGCAAAAAACATTTCAGCATTTAGTAATGCATCATTATTTACTGAACTTGTGCTATAACAAAAACTAACAAAAATTAATAAGAAATACTGCTTATTGTAAGTTAATGTTACATAATACTAACATTAACTAATGGTCTTTTTAGTCAAAATATAACAAATACACCACAATAGGAAGAATATATGTGTTGTACTTTTTTTAGTGCAACAATTTATGATTATTAATTGCCTTCCTCCTTAGCACAGATCTTCTTCATGTTTGAAAACAAAATCCCTTTGCTCAGCATTTATATGATTTGCAAATTAAACTGCTCCAATTTGGTGCTGTTCTAAATGTAAACATGTGAAGTTGCTGATTCAGCAGGATCAGGGTGATTTACTGCAGGTTTGCACAGATGCTCTGAAACTGTAGCTGTTGCTCTGAATAAGAGAGGGACAGAACAACAGTGACTTCAGATGTGAGAGTAGACCTTTAAAGTCATTGAGTTCCTGTAAAGATTTCACATTTTAAAGACTATTCAGTCATAGTCCACAGGTTCGTTCTGTGAGTGTGGTTCTGTGATTATGGGAGATGTACTGTGCGGCATGAAATGAAAATTAAATAAACCCTGTCTATTTTTAAAAGGCATGTTATAGATCTGAAAAATCCCATAAGCAACCATATTCAATAGCTATAATACACTATACTGCAGTATTGAAGACTTTTCTTATCAGGGATGCTTTAAGATACCATTAATAATTCAAATGTTTCAATTTTCAGACAACACATTAAATTCTTTTCCATCCACCTGCTGGACTTTACTTTGCAAGTTACTTTTGGATTTAGGCGCAGAGGCAGGAGACTTCTGATGTAAAAGGGCCTTTACAGTTGCCAAAAAATTTGCGATTAAAAACAAATGAGCAAGCTCAGCTCAGTAACACAAAAGTAACATAATGCATTACTTTCCATAAAAAGTGACCAAGGAATGCAATTAGTTAAATATTTTTTAACACAATATTGCAATGCATCACTTTTAAAGTGCCCCCTTATGAATATTTGAAAATGATCTTCCATGCAGTGTGTAACTCAACTCTAAGTGAATGAAAACACACTGCAAAGTTTTAAATCTGAAAGTGCACCGTGTATAAAGTTATTGTCTCTCAAAAGAAAGAGTCGACTCTGAATCATTGAAAACGAGTCGTTTTAAATAATGAGTCCCAAGACCTTTATGTTGAGGCAAATTGCTCACCCACCTGTTGGTCTTTTTGCATTTGTCTGAATGAAAATGTAAATTCATTTTTTGCCACTAGATGTCACTTTTGGACGGTACAGTAACACCGTACACAAAGCACAAACCCCTGATCTGGGTTCAGGGGTTTGTGACGGCGTGAAAGCAGCACTGCACTCACAAACACTGCTTTATCAGACATTACACACATGATGAGATGAAAGTAAGACCAATCAACCAATCACTGCAGATTAGCATCACGCAAAGGAGGGGTTTGGAAAAATAAATCCTTGAGAGAGTCAATGAGTTTGGTAGTTATTGAAAAAGTAAGGTAAAAATAAATGCATATTATAAGACAATGATAGTGTTTTTGACCATGCATGCACATCCACCTGTTGTTTGGGACTCCCAGAACCAAAATATGAACCTTTCATTACCCATAACAGGAATAACTTTCCCCAACACTGGTCATCTGTGGATGTTTTCCGCTAAACAGAATAATTCACAGCAGGCCCGTATCACCAGTTCATCATAAATATTATAAAAATAGAACGCACTAAAACAGTGAAATATTTCCATTCATTAATGGGGCTGGAGATCACAGACTCCTACAGCGTGTTGAAAACAGGCCAAAAATGTGAAGACTCCTTATCAGTCAGTCTTACAAGTATGTAAACATGAGAGTAAAGGAAAAATGTCATTGCAGAAGTTAAGGAAGACTAAGTTAACAAATAAGAAAGTCAACAGACTTAATTGAAAAACTGTTCATAATAAATTAGTTTGTTGATTGGGATGGTCTGTCTATTTTAGTGGTAAATTTTTTTTTTACAGTGATTTCCTACAGGATCAAGTTACCATGAGACTCCACTCAGCTCCAACATAGATTTCAGACCGATAATAACGTCTATTCCACTGACCTGTTGAGACAAGACTTAATACAAACATGACTGTAAATCATTGATTTTGAGCCGTTCTGTAAATCTTGTTCCCAAATACGCTTCAAAGGCAAAACATTTTAAAGCTGCACTTTGACACAAGAATGTGCTGATCATGTGTCAGAGAGGCATCTCACTGATCATATCAGCAGAACCCGACAGAGAAACAGACGGAGACATAAAGTGTTTGTATGAAAGGTTGCCATGACAAAGGAACACTCAAAAAAGAAGAAACAGGAGTCCTAAACAAACGCCTATCTGCATTCTAGGGCCTTGTGTGGTTGCCAGGTGATGCTGCAGCGGGCCTGTAATCACGGCTGTGCCACGCTGGCTCTTGTGTACAAACCACAGCAGCAGAGCACACTCGCAGGTGCGGGTCGGATGTGTTTATTATGGGAATAAACAGATACGCCCCTATCATCACAGAACTGGAAGCAGGCAATACAGTTTACAGTTCCAACAAAAACTAGATACTTTGACTATTTATATCACCCATATAAAATATCATGAAATAACAGTATGACCTAAATGATTTAAACAAATATGTTGTATGCCAAGTATGAAATTATTCCTCAAAGTCTACATGAAATCAAAATGTACCCAGTTTACTAATTCACAATACTTACTTTATGGTGAGCAAGTAATCCATGCAAGTTAATGTTTGTTTTCCTTTCAAACATTCACTTTCAGACTCCGAGAGCTCATTGCACACTGGCCACGTTTTCTTTTCAGCCTTTCTGAGCTGAAACCTAACTAAAAGCAACCCACCCTTAAACCTAGCCGTACCACCAAACCTGTCCCTAATCTTACCCGTATCCCACCTGAATACCAGCAAAAGTGTTTTTCAATTCAATATAAGCAAAATAAGTACATTGTACTTATATAAGCACATAGTAGTTAAGCCACCTAATATAAAGTGTGACTGAGAAAATTTCATTCAGTGTCTCCTTTAACCTCCCTCAGTCTCCTGTGAGGCAGCGTGTTAAAATCAAGCCCCAGACTCAGACGTTCTCATTAAGTATTTCTTTACACTCAGAAAAACATCCCAGAATGTTACTCATTGACTTTAAAGGCATAATTCACCCAAAAATTTTAATTCAGAATGTGAGCTTATGGATCTTTGGCCTCTCTATCAGCACCTATGGTTGAACATATATTACTTTGCAAAATTGACACTCGAGTTTTATCATGTCACTCACAACATATGCACTTTTTCAAACATTTCAGCTTTTTTCATAACACTTTATGTCTTTGTTACACGTTACATGTAAGCTACTTACTAATATAATAACAATGTATCATGCATAATTGCATGCAAGTATAACCCTAATAAAAACCCTAATCCTAACACAATATAGTTTGCACATGTTTTAAGTTAATATTACTCAGTATGTGTATAATTACACTGAAGCAAGGACACCTTAAATTAAAGTATAATCTTTTTTGCATAAAAACAAAACCACAAAATATCCTTTAAACAAGACAATATAAGAATGTCATCTATGTAAACATTTTACTGATAGTAAGACAGATATATAGATAAATAATGATAATGATCTTAATGACCTGAGTCCATTCATAAAATATCAGTCAGCATCTGTGAGGATGTAAATAGTCATTTTGTTGATCTTGTTAAATGCGGAGGAGGGTGGAGGGCCTGTGTAAAGTATACTCATCAGATAACTGGATGGAGGGAGCCGGAAATGCCAGCAACCCGACAGCCCTTGACACACGTCGTCATCTCTGCACTAATAAACAAACTCAAAACCAGAAGCAGAGCTACACGCGACCCTTCGAAGCTTTCCAAACACACTCTGCTACTATCAGCAGGTCAAGAAAACGTGCTCCTCAGATCTCGCTGAGCTCCTTTCTGATGAAACTGAGTGCTAGTCTTTCACATTTCACTACTACACAACACGGTTTATCCCTTCAGGGAAAAACCACTGAACTCACTCAAACAAACCACCAAACCTCTACATTATCTGCCAGGGCATATGAGGAAAGCTTGATTATTATAGGGGTTTTGCTTTTCTTCAGTCTAGTGTAGATTTTTCATCTTAGCTATTCAGTTTTTGCTTTATTTCCCCCTTTTCTTTCATTATTTGTTCTCTGTGGTTTTTCAGTGGCAGTTCTCTGAAATATAAGCTGTTTGACCACCAGAGAAGTGTCTTCAGTCTCACACTAAAGACAACAAAAGCATCTGTTAATTCTATAAATGGAAAACCCAAAATAAAGACTTTTAACTGTTAGCCTAAATTTAGTTCTTTCTTTTTTATTTGTTTTGGTGCCATTTTCACTAGCAATTTGTGCATTTTGAAAAGTCTTAATGCTAATCACATAACAGATCAACAAAAATGTACTTTTATTAAACATTTCAGCGTGTTTACAGTTGTACTTGAGTGAATCGTTTGGTAAATCTATACATTTCCATAGATATAGTTTCTGTAGAACTGCATGTTTGCGATTCCTGAAATGGGTAACTAAGTATTATGAATTATTTAAATGTGACATAAGGTACAGTGGGCCTGTATTACTGTAACAACTTTTACAGTTTTTTCACCTGCTTACACAAAAAAATCACAGTTTCCGAAATCTGGCACTCAAGTAGCAGATCCACACACCAAATTTGTAAAACCATGCACTTATTATAAGCCTTTTTTAATTTTATGAAGCAGCAAGAGATTTGAGGCATTTTGCATTTAGTGTGTGCAATTCTTGGATTTGTGGGTGAAGTTTTGAATAAAAGAGGCAAAGTTTTGAAAATGTATGCATGTAAGCTGAAAATAATGTATATATAACAGTATAAAAGCATGAGATCAGGTTTTAAAAGATTGACCAGTGTTTGATCAGTGACCCTGTCACACGCTCAGGTCTGACACTGACTGTTGTGTTTCCATGTTTTATGGGGTCTCTCCATAGGTGTAATGGTGTTTATACTGTACAGACTGTATGTGGTATTG
>JAUMHE010000056.1:1060956-1077764 GCA_032359235.1 Enteromius mattozi
TGTGTGATTTATAAGCTTGTTTCCTCATGGGGACCTAACAAATGTCCCCACAAGGTCAACATTTACTGGTATTCCTACCTTTGTGGGGACAATTGGTCCCCATAAGGTGATAAATACAAGGTGCACACACACACACACACACACACACAGACAGAGAACTGTAGGAAACACCAGACAGACATCTGTGAACACGAGACTGCCACATCACCCTGACACCGAAACACACATGCTTTGTGTTCAGAGACAGAACTGAACTAATGTTTCTTTCACGAAGATAAATGTTTATTTCAGCTCAAGTTGAGATAATTGAATCACTGTGACAACAGAAAACATTCTTGCTGCGATCTGAACTCTGCTTTGACCTATGAACTTTTGCAATAGTATTACTAAACATCTAATCAACCTTAATTATTAATCGTGGCTCAGCCCTACACTTTAGTCTACATGTTTATTTTAATTAATGGCTCATCATAGAAAGGCCATTAATGAATAATAATATATCAATTTAAAAACAATGTAAGAAATAAAGAAGATTTAATCACTATAATCGATCTAAAATTAAACTAAGTTAAAATAAACTCAATTCAATTGTTAAACTATTTTATTACATTAAATTAACAATTTAATTACATTTGAAATTAATAAAAAATTCAATATAGGCTATATATAATTGAATTAAATTAACAATTAAAAACGTAAACCAATAAAAATTTTAATACTTATAGAATTTAACTTGTTGGTTATTAATAGGCTACATTTTCTTACTTTTCAACAAGCATTTTCGACCTGACCGGGAAACTGGATAAATCATACTAAAGCGAAGGTAATTAGGATTCCTGACTGGACGCTCCACGCAGGTTTCCTAGTAACGTCACCGGGACCTAATAAATATTCATTAGACAAACCTTCGTCATAGTAGAATCAGCAAATTCACAGTCGGGAAGGGGGTTGGGTTTAACAGCAGCCATGGAATGCCAGATAGAGCAGCGTCGGGAACGCGCATCGGTGCGACAGGTCTGAAGTGTGTGTGTGTGTGTGTGTGTGTTTGAATAGGGAAGAGAGACACTGAAATGCGTAGGGAAGTTCGATTCTTTTGGCGAATCGATTCGTTTGAACTGTTCATTTCAGACAGCTGATTCATTCACCAGTCACAGAACAGCAGTGTTCCCAGAAGCACAACTTAAATAATCATTTGGTTAAATATGAAATCCAGAAAGGTACTTATCAACTTTCCGTCTTTGGGTTAAATTGCATGATATTCCATTACAACCCATGTCTTACCCAGTCTAATGTTGATAACTAAATAAAGTAAGTAACTATATAAAAAATAAATAAATAAAAATAAAAACCCTAAATAAGGTATATTGAATTTATCGCGTGTTCATGTGTTCCAGCTTGAGTTTGGCATTCTGTTTGATACCCTTTCTATAGCAAGGCCTATTTAATTGTCCAGATACATTTTTCTATACCTGCTCGAAAGTGTACCAAATGTGGCTTGTTTATTTGTTTCAAAAAAGTTTTACACTCTCATACAAGAAGCTTACCGTGGAATTTACAAACGCTTCGTGAATCATTTAAAACGAATCGTGAAAACGAACTGACTCAAATGAACGATTCATTCGCGAATCGGGCAGCACTGCGTTGGAGAACCATGGCGGTGAAACAAATGACATGCTTGGGGATCTAAATTACACAGAGCAGAAGAACCGGCGCCCGTAGACAGCGAGATATCCGTGGAGGTAAGAGAAGTGGATGACTTGATGACTTGCAGAAGCTGTAATTGTTTGTAACTCGATTTCCGAAACTTTATTTTGATCATTTGTTGGAACTTATGCTGAGCTATTGTTCCGCGGCGAGTCCCAATGGAGCAGCTTTAGTGGGTTTGAGGGCAGGTTTAACACCGATCGCGGTAGTCCTTGATTATTTGAAAAACATTGTTTAATCTAGTTTTGAGTATTTGAACGATATCTTAAAAGTGCCGAGACTCTGTCAGATATTGATCACTGAATCAATGGAGACCAAAGGATCTGCCTGCAAAGGACTGTAGGAAAGTTTTGATCCGAGTTGAAAAAGTTTCTTTGATCAAGGGGATGAGTCAGTGTGTAGATTATGTCTGCTAACAAAAGAGCGCCGAATTCAACGTTTTACGTGCTCGTGCTTTCAAATGTAAACGCGATCGTTTCAGTTTAGAATGTTACATTGTTTCTGTTCTTTTCAGATGAGCGCGGGGATTCGATACAATGTATCAGAGGGACTCTGAAGGGCGCATGCCATTACCCGAGTGAGGATACAGGACCGCGGACATAAAATATAGTTTTAACGTAGAACACTTTGAAAGTCATTGAAAATGATCAAAGCAGAGAGCAAGGGTGAACGCACCCTTCGGAGTGCGTCCCCGCATAGAAACGCATACAAGTCGGACTTCCACGCCATTAAGTGCTCTTTTGATGGGACCAAATCCGACAGCGAGGCCAAATCTTATGCAAATGGATCCAGCGACCCCCGGGAGGACACTAGGGGGAGGCCGTTTGGCAACCGGGTAAACAAAATAAAGAACATTTTCCTGCAAATGGACGGCCAGCAACCTCCGGAGAGCCAGGATGCAACTTCTCCTGTATCCCCTGTGTCTAAATTCCCGGCCAGCACTCCCAAAACCAGCCTCAGTAGCGCCAACAACCAAGAACCGCAAAACACGGATAGAACTCCGAAGGGAGAGGAAGTCGAGATAGATAAAGTCGCCCTGGCGGAAAAATTTTCAGTTACCAGAAAGCTATTTGAGAGAGGGATGAAAGAGCAGCCTGTTTCTACTCGCCTGTCCCAGGGGAAGGCTCCTGAGGAGGGGCGTGGGGCCCGGAGGTCCTCTGGATCTTTTGAGAATAGCAGCAGTAGTGTCATCAAAAGCCCAACGTCACCCGTGAGGAGTGCCCTAGAGGAAAAGTGGGACGTTGAGGACACAAAACAGGTCAATAGACTGTCACTTAACGCCGGGCCTATTTCCAAGCGGTTGGAGAACTTTGTTGTGGATGGCGACAAAGAAGAGTCAGCACAAAGTCCCGAGAAACTGAGGAGCCCTACTGAGCGCTCGATGCCATCAGCTCTACGAGGTAGTTTCCAAAAACCCAGCTCGCCTGATGCTGATCCAGCACAGAGTCCTACGTCCCCAAACTCTGACAAGCTCTCGCCTAAACCTGACTCCAGCAGCCCTCTGTTCAAGGCCATCAGCCCAATTTCATACAAAGCGACCTCTCCGACCAGCAGAAGCCCCAGCGAGCCTCTATCACCCAATGCTCAGAGCCCGATTAAACGATTGCCGTCATCATCGGTGAAAGACTCCCTGACAAATGAGCCACCTCATCTTAGTAGTACTCCTGCGAAAGATCTCAAAGCTTCACCCTCTGCCAGTAGCGTATATAAACGGCCCTGGAGTCCGGAGGAACCCAAAAGTGAAAACCACATCATTCGCAGTCCGTCAAGGGACCTCTATCAAGAGCAGGCCGCACAGTGTCTGGACCCTACTGGTGTGGGAGTGGTACGGGCCGAGCTGGTAGTGGTCCAGAACGAGTCTTCAGAAAGCGAGGAGAACGATGAAGAGTTTTTGGAGGAGGTGAACCTGCAAAGGGAACTTAAATCTGAAGATGTGACTGACTCTCTGCAGGTGTCATCACCTCAAAACCATACAGAGGACAAAAAGCAGGAGACGGATGCCTGTGTATCAACCGAGCTGAAGAAAGAGGAACCAAATCAAGAAGAAGAAGAGGAGGAGGAGGAGATCATCCAAAAGAGGAATAGCTGTCATGAAGATGATGATAATGAGGAGGAGGAGAGTGAGCAGGAAGATCCAGATGAATGTGGGAAAGCGTCTCCGGTGTTTTATAGTTTTGAGAATGCAGCGTTTGTGGATGATAAGGAACCGGTTCAGGACCAGCAGGATGAGGAGGATGAAGATGAGGTCTATGAGGAGTATGATGAAGCTCCTGGTTTGTCTGAGGAGGAGGAAGAGCCTCCAAGAAGGAAAATCAGATTCTCCATTGAGCCAATACGGGTAAGAAATATCATTGTGGTGAATTTTTGTATATTAACACTGAACTGTCATGAAAATATTATAATAGATTTATCATGTTTTTTATTAGGTTTTATTGTGTTATTTAGCTGTATTTTTTTAAATAACCTGACTATAGTTTGATTGAGATTAATTGGAATGCAAAATGAAAAGTTGCTAAAGATGGAGTTATCTCTCTGTGCAAATAAAGTCTTTATTGTGTGTATATACACACACAAACACACACACACTGTACATATGCAGTTTTTCACTTTACTTTTTTTCCCCATTATAACATTTTTATGATAGTTAGCTGACAGTTCAGCGTTTCATTTCTGTCTCATTTCACATGTCTGTGGTTTGGAATGCAAAATCTGCTTTTGTTTTGAGTTCGATTATTAGAAAAACACTTAATTTACGGTTTGAGAGACACGTCACTGTGGCTTTGGAAAGGAGATGTTTTGGGGACATTTCAAGCTCTCTGTGAGGCCCGGGGTCAAAGCTCTCACAACAGTTGGGGAACCGAGAAGCTCACTGAACATTTGTTTGGGGGTTGAAAAGGGGGAATATATTTAGAGATATTGTTGACATTGCGATTCACTGAGAGACAGAGGGCAGACCTGAAATGTGGATGGTAAATAGAACAGAAAAGGATGCTGGCACAGATCCATGTTTTACAAGCAATGCTGGTAGCACAGTGCTCCTCAGAACTGCCTTCGGTTAAAAAGACTGTGAAGAACATGTTTGGGTCATACCTGAGTCTAAAATTGTGATATGGGATGGGACTATTTAATATTGCCATTATTTAAAGAAAGCTTTTTTTTTTTGCTAAAATTCTTCTAAATACCTTCTTTAAAATATTTAAAGGAAATGTGTTTGGTTTTGATGATGCTTTTCCTCATTCATCATATTTCATTTATGTTATTCAGTGCTCCATATTTTGTCCCTGAATGGCAGTGATCAGACTTTGGCCCCATCCTATGGCAGCCAGCCACGGGCATATGGTCCTGATCTACTTTGCCACGCTGCTCTTTTGTCTGATCAGGCCTTTGAGATGCTTAATGTCTATTAATCTATTTTAAGTTAATAATTTCCATCTCGTGCATTCCTCAGCTCTTTAATGTCTTTCACACCTTAGCTGGTAATGATCAACACAAGGTTTTCTGTTTCCATTGAGCTGTTAGAAATGAGAAATAAACAGAGCCCTGCGAAGGTGGCAGAGCAAGTTGCCAAAATACCAGCAGAGGGCTGTTTCCGGGGCCATCCAGCACCTGGGACGTTCTGCCTCTGTTATCTGAACAGCACTGCAGACTCTTGCTCTCAAAAGAGTGTGAAGAACAGCAGTGATAAACAACTTTAATTGTGAGCAATCCTCATTTTGATCTCGATTTTCATGTTTATCCTACATGTACACGCTCCATGAAATCTTAACTTTTAATCAAAACTGCTGATTGAAAAAATGTGATGCTGCTTGAGCAAAAACAGCCTCTAGAGTTTCAGGAGTTACTAGGGTGTTCTGGGTGGTTGCATTGTGGTTTGTAGGGTGTTCTTGGCATAGATATGTGGGCATAGATGCTTTATTAGTGGTTGTTTCTGTTGGCTACCAGAGGTAAGCTGTGTGTCATATTGGAAATGTCAAAGCACATTGGCTGCATTTGCAACTCTGGTTATACACATGCATGAATATCTATGTCTACAGTAGACATAGGCAGATGATTTTGCTTAAATAATACAATACAAGAAGACAAAGCCAATAGCTAACACGTTAAAAAGTACATTTAAAAACCTGTAGCAGATTCAGTTAATGCATGTTAAAAACACAAACCAACACATTCTTTCCTGTGCAAGTTTGTCCCATTTTTTTCAGACAGAGGCTGTGGAATGTCATGGGCTTGTGGCAACTTATTAAACTATACCAATAGCAACTTAAAGCAGGGTTGCACCATATTTAAACCTTATATTCATGAATGTTTTGCCAGTCATTGTTACATATATTACAGTCTTTAGCAACCCCTATCTCATGGCAGCTCATACATATTTTAAGAGGTGGCTAATTCATACATTTTTATGAACTCACTTTTTTTTTGATCAATCGTATATATTTAAACCTACCCATTACTTGGGGTCTAGACAAATTGAACAAAATCGAGTGAGTTTGGGTTCAGTTTGAGCAGATGATTCAGTGTCTGGCTCATATTTGTGATCTCAAGCATATTTTCAAAATAATTTTCAATAGTTTCATTTCCACCCACCTATTTTTTGCACATTTTGGAATGTCACATAAAAACACTTATGCACACATTTTAGTAGGATAAACTTTTTATCCAATAAGAAAATATGAGCATAAACTACGATGGAAACACATTTACTGAATAAATGTAACAGTTCGTGCGTGTTAAAAAAGGCATGTGACTTTGTGATATGAGACAGGATAACTTGACTAGCAGTGGACCAGTCTCATTGCACAGCATCTGTATGTTGTTTTGGTCATTCTGAAAAGCCTGAACAAAATCTGTGGTAAAAGTATTTCTGTATAATTGACTTACACGACTGTGTTCCCAAACAGCAGCATCCACCTCCGAAAGTGTGTGTTTGTGTTTTATTTATTTGCTCTGAGGTGCAAGTAATTGATGTCATATATGAAAGTTAATTAGAGTTTACCAGGAAGGAAGTTTAAGTTGGATGGAAATGGTGCTTTATTCACGTTTTATAAGATATTCCTGTTTTATTTTCTAATTTGAATATTGGAATAGAAACATAGCTGTTGTCTTATATTTATACTAATATTTTGATCACTGGCAGCTTATTCATCACCACCATAAAATGAAAGTGACAAATATTTCATTGCATACAGTAATTGCAGTTCAGTTTTTGCTGATTTGATGATATTCTTTTGTTTTATGCCTGTGGTTAATATGAATAAAAATCACATCGAGTAACAAACATTGAGGAATAAAGGTGAATTGCACATATTGAGTCATCAGATATTTTCTTTTTTATTTTCTTTAATTTATTTATTTTTTTAAAATATACATACACTAACCTTTATACAGTGCTTGGCTGCCATTGTACATACTGTAAGTCACAGCCTCATTTTCATCCACATTAAATACTTCACTGTCTAAATGTAACATGCTAGATATGTTAAAGTCCCTGATGCATGATTAATGATAATTAATGGTGAAACTTTTGTCTTAACCTTTCCAGGACCCACCTCAAACTCACTCGCTTTTGCCCTCTGTTTTCCTCTCTTATTTCACTGTGATTGTGAAATGAAGGTGTGTAACTATGTAAACAGGTCTTGTCCTGGCTTGAGGCAGGCATTTTTCCACCATTGTGTTTCATCTCAGTCTTAACATGTTGAGTTAAAGAGCTGTTGCATTGTTGCTGTGGATGTGGGTTCATAACTGAGATTCAAAAGCTTCCCACATGATTGGTCTGAGTCTTTTATGAACAGGTTTGGTGGAGTTTCAGTAAAATGAAACATGATAAAGACCTGGCAAGCTGCATCTCTGGTGCATTTGAGGGAGGAAACAGGAGATCTGTCTGCTTCCTACGTCAGAGGGAAAGAGATTTTATCCTCTGGATGTAGTTTACAAGGTTTCTGTTGTAACTGGCATGCATAGTTGTACACTCTAAAAAATAAAGGTGCCCATGATGCCATAAAATAACCTTTTTGGTTCCATAAAGAGCCTTTTAACATCTGAAGAACCTTTCTGTTTCACAAACAGCTCTTTGTAGCAAAAGAAGGTACTTCAGATTAAAAAAAAAAAAAAATTAAGAAAGAGATGGTTCTTTGTGGAACAAAAAGGCATCACTGTGAATAACCTTTTAAGCATCTTTTTTTTTTTTTTTAAGAATAGTTGACATTTAACCGGGCAGATATCAACTATGATTGATTTATAGATTTGTTTTGGTAGAAGCTAAAGGAATAGTTCACCCAAAAATGAAAATTTTGTCATTTACTCACCCTCAAGTAGTTCCAAACCTGTATGAATTTTTTTTGTTCTGCTGAACACAAAGGAAGATATTTTTAAACAATATTTGTAACCAGGATGTTTGGGTCACCATTGACCTAGGAGAAAAAATACTATGGAAGTCAATGGTGACCCAAAACAGCCTGGTTACTTTCTTCAAAATATCTTCCTTTATGTTCAGCAGAACAAAGACAATCATACAGGTTTTAAACTACTCCAGGGTGAGTAATTGATGACAGAAGTTTCATTTTTGGGTGAACTATTCCTTTAACTCTTAAGTCACTGTGTGTGTCCACTGGTCTGCTGCTTTGAGGAATGTCTGGAAACTGTTCAGCAGTTGTATAACTGGTCTTCAGTGTACTCTTGATTGCTTTAAGTACATATCAATAAGTCATATAGACCATTTTGAGGGATGTAAATGATAACCATCTAACATGTTTGCTTTTAACTTCCATAACTTCTGGGACTCCAAAAAGGTCCGTATTTTGATAAGAACGCTATGATTAGCGTGTTAACGATCGTTACTGAAGCGACTCCTAATACTGTTTTGAAATTATTTGACGACAAACAATGTTCGTGGGACAATGACATCACTTCATATTGAAGAGTTTTTAAATGTATCAAAATAGCTGCAGAAAGCAAGGTGCTGCCAGAAATAGCACAATAACCAAATCTTAAAATGAAACAACATGCACCTTTTTTAACAAAGTCATATCACACAGGATTATGATCATTTTTGTTATTGTACATCGATGTAACTTCAAGTATTTGAGTATTCAGCAGCTATTTAAAGTTCACTCACTTTAAAGTTAATGAAGGCACTGAAAATCCACATCTTCTGAAGAGACCTGATTTCACGAGTTTGCACTTCCTCATAAATGAATTTAAGCGTGTTTGGCGTGCTGTCCAGGGGGCGAGCCGGGAGCTCGGCGGACTCCGAGCCCTACTGGTTTGAACCCTAGCGAGGGCAGAGCTCGGCGTCCGGCTCGGACCCCGCTTGCCCCCTGTGACAGAAGGTGTGAAAGAAGGCGGAGTAGGGGAGGCGGAGGGATGCGTAGCTAGATATGGAAGGGAAGGAGACGAGCTTATTTAAAGCGGATGCAAATGAACATGATTGGACGTTAGTTGATGGGCTGATTGGAGATAATGCAGAGCCGGCTGTGGTTAATCATTCGTACGCACTCCTCCCGAAATTTGTTTAACAACATCACATGATGAACGGATTTTGATGAGGCTTTTATTTATGTATCGATCAATGCACATCAGATATGGTAAACGCATGTTCATACATGCTTGAAAAGCACAAAACAGTAAGGTTTGTTGGGCTTCCTGTTTGCCATATTTGTTGTATAAAATCCTACATTAAATCTGCGCAGTTGTTCATTATATAAAGTAACTGTCTCTTTAGGTAAAAGATCTCTATCTGGACTTTTACTGTAATGTGAAAGTTTTGGTTACATAAACTTTCAATGGCAGGAAAACCACTTCATCTTTGTTCCAAATATGAAGTAAAGCCTCATGTGTTTAAAAAAATGACAGAGTTTCATTTTTGGATGAACTGCCTTTTTAACAGATAAACAGAGCAATCAGACATTGCTGTGGCAGTTCACACAGTCCTGTGAACCGCTTCAGCCAACATCAACACACACTGCAGACGTCTGGTCAGTGGTCTGTGCGCTGCTCTACAAGTTATTTTTTGGAGATAATCTATCACTGCCCCCACCTTCAGATTTAGTCATTAAATGTGTCCTCAGCTGCGATGTATCTTTTATGGCTTCATTTAGAAATATTGAAATTTCACCACAAGTCTGTTGTATGTGAACTTCAGGAAAGTATTTTGGAGCTTCATACTGCTGTTATCTGCTGAAAAAGCATTTGTGTTTTTAAGATTTAACAAGTTCGGTTTTACTAGGGTGCAGTGTGTGGACTGTGTTTTTTGTGGTATATTAATGAATATGCATCTTTTCAGCCTCAATGTATAAATTGCTACAGATGTGAAAATGCAGAAAATCTAACCTGATCCCATTTGTATTATTGCACAAATAGTCAGAAATCAAAATGTCATAACGATTTCCTGAACACTGAAAGGACCTATCAATCCAGCCGTACAAATGTAATTTAAAGTATAATGTAGACTTTCACAGAATGTGTCATTTTGGCAAAATCAAAAGTGGCGCTGTACTCTCAAATTGCACTGTCTAGTGTCAGACTAGTGTCTGTGAAAATTAAAATGCAAAAACACCACTATTATTAACCATTAACATTTTACATTTAAAAAAAAATTGACCATGATTTTAACGGTAAAAAACTGTGACAATGCTACGGTAAAAACACGTTAATGGTAAATTCCTGTAAAAATTCCAGGAAAAAATGTAAACTGACATTCCCAGAATTCCCTGCATTGCATTTTAAATTGTTTAAATTTTTCCTTTTTTTTTTCTTTGAAAAAACTATGTTTCTTCTTAGTTTTTTCTTATCTTTTCTTATCTTATGTTTATTAGGATTTTATAAGGGTTGTATGTTACATGTAATGTTGTTAAATGAATGTTTATTGCATATTTTAGTTTAATGAGTCTCACCGTGATGGTGTTTAGTGTTTACCGTATTTTTTACAGTCGAATGCCAGCAACCACAGCTGCTGGTTTTTCACTGTAAATTTTTTTTACAGTGTTGTAATAGTAAATGTTTAATGTTTACAGTACATTTTGTAGTAAGTCATAAACCCAGAAAAATTAAAACAGACAGCATAATGTCTGATTAAATTAAAAAAAAAAAAAAAAAAAAATTATATAAAGCAGAATTTGGGCAAAATAAATTGAATTTCATTGCCCCCTAAAAATATCAGGTTTGTTAAAGTTATAATTTAAAAAATCATTTATACCTGTTTTTGTTTTACTACAATTAAAATGAGAAAACATGAGAAACATTAAAATAATAATAATAATAATAATAAAATTAACTTAAAATTTTGATTAAAAAAAAATATATATTTATATATATTTCATAGGACCCTACAGTCTAACCCAATGTCATGAAAGTGTGTATTAATAGCATGTGCACAGTTGATGCATATCATACGTACGGCAGCATATTTTGTATATGTATCACAAATGCACACCAAAGTAAATTGTTGTGTATCAGTACCATGAGTTTCCATTTTTATTTGGTGTATTGTTTATACGCATTTTCATGAGCTCAACAATCACAGCTAAGTTTGCCATTTTCTGCGCATGAATTTTGCACCAATGATACTTTACTGGGGGCGGAGCCAGACAGCACATGTTTGACGGGCAGAACTCTTATTACCGCAGCAGCTGGTTAGGACACAAACTCATTAATATGCAAGACAGATTATTGTCACACATGGTTAAGACACATTGGCAGCAGTATATTGTTTTCAGATGGTTTGATACATATTGCACACAAACATGGCAAGCTTCATTCTGATTGGCTGAACTTGTGCAGTTTCCAAGAGTAAGGGTGCTCTAGCAATAGTCTGGGACTTGAGTTTTGTTTCAATCCGGCCTCAGTCGAGGAAGTCCCGTGCTCCAGAGGAGGAGGGGGCAGGACAGGGTCTCACGGTAACCTAAGCCTGTCCTGTAGAGAGACAGAGAGACCTAGTGTGAGAAAGAGAGACTCTTTGTTCAGCAGACCGTGCAGACAGAGTGAAATAACTCCCTTGATCACTGCCTTCTGTCAGATGTCTCTGTAGCTTCTGAAGTCATTGTCATGTATAAAAAGCCACATTCTGCACCTTTTTAACAGTTTATTGTTTTCTGAGAAGTCCACCTACAATGTGACTCAAGATTTCAGCAAAAGCAGTCATACTTTACTTAGTTCCCACCTTCTTTCTGACTTTGATTTAACAGGCAGTTTTAGGTACTGTACCTTTAAGAATTCTATATGTAAATACCTCTGTCGTGATTGGAGGTTCAGTTAGTGAACACACATATAGCTAACACCATCAAGCATTAGGCATAGCCAGGGTTCTTAATGTTGACTATCAGTTTATGTTCTGCCCACAGAAGGTCATAATAACTCATAATAAGCTATCTGTGGTTTTGGATTGGACAGCCCACTAGCCCTGCCCCTTAGTTACTGTTGCTATGCCCGCCAAACTGTATTACTGCCGTTTGTTATGCTTCTGGCAAATATGTACAAAGAGCTGAAAGGATTAAGTGAATTATCCCAGGAATTACCAATGATTAACGGTGTATTTATGTCTGTTATTTTAATCTCATCTACCGGTTTGTCATAGAAGGCTTCGTCTAGAAACCTGAAACTGGACAAAGAAATGTTTTGAATCAGTTTTTGTAAGAATGTGTATATTGTGTTGTGTAATGCTGTAGGTAGGGGTGTAATGGTACAAAATCATGATGCAAATGGTTTTGACGTCACAGTTCAGTATGCAGGAGGAAAAACAAAAACATACGCTATATTTTTAAATGTTTATTAAACAATGGTTTACTGTACAGATAGATTTCTTTTTAAAAATAAATTCAGTTGCAATTAAAATTTTCTTAGAAATCTACCTCAGCTTTTGCTCTGAACTACAGGGAGCCCTTTTATATTACTATAAGGCTACAATTAACAACAGAGCCCAAAATTCAATCACTATTTAGTTTTAACTATAATGATTAACACTCAAATAAAACATGTCCAAACATGTAAAGATAGAAAATACGCACAATTTATTTAAGATTTTTTTTTAATTATTGTTACCATCCTTTCCATTTAATTCAACTTTTAACCTTCTTGGAATAAACTTCAATTCAGTGTTGTCTGTCAAAACATTTGCAGATGTTGGAGGAACAAATCGACTTCTCCGTCTTCTCTCCAGTGTTATCTACAGTGGTTTGATCATTTAAAGGTCATGTGATTTGTCCGGTCAGGGCAGATGTTGAAGTTCATCTTGGTGCTCCAACTGTCCAGATTTTATGGTCATGACACCAAAATTTGATTTAGATTATAGCAATCCCAGCTCTTCCTTTCATGTGCTTTTTCATGGATGTTGAAGTTCTCTGTAGTTGTTTTTTTGTAAACAAGCCAAGGTCTTTAAGGGTAATATTGAGGTTTGTTGTCACTTGCTGCTGGTATTTGCACACAGTCCTTCTTGATGGTTGATGGTTACACACTTTTAGGTTTTGTCCACTATTCTTCTTCATTGATGAAGTCTTGCCATGCTTTGCATATGCAGTCATAATCTTAAATACGGTCTTTCTTAAAACACCAGGTTTAAAGGAATAGTTCACCCAAATTCAGTCATCATTTACTCTCCCTTAAGTAGTTCCAAACCTGTATGAATTTATTTGTTCTGCGAACACAAAGGAAGATATTTTGAAGAAAGTTTGAAACCAGGCTTTGGGTCACCATTGACTTTTATAATAGGAAAAAATACTATGGAAGTCAGTGACCAAAACAGCCTGGTTACAAGCTTTCTTTAAAATATCTGTTTTCGGCAGATTTGGAGCTACTCGAGGGTGAGTAAATGATGACAGAATTTTCATTTAAGGTTACATTTTCTCCCGTCACAATTGCTTGAAGTCCTTCACAAGTGAGACTCTTGTTACTGGCAGGTGTTGACCGTTTTCTCTCTCTGCTGACCACTTGTCATCCGATCATCTGAGATGTTAATTCTAGTGCCATGGTAAAGAGCAGACATCACCACGTAGGTAGTAAGCAGGTGGTGACACAGCACTGTGGTAATGATACAGAGGTAGGTTAGCACATAGCTTTACTAAGCCATACACTATGTGTTTATAGTATGTAGTCTGTGTGTAACTCATAGCTGCTGGCATCTCAAATACTCACACCACAAATAGTGCCGTATGTGATGATACTTTAAACATTTGTTGGTGGTGTGGTGTATTTTTAAATGTGGTGAGATTAGTATATTTGGAGAGTAACAGTTGTCTGTCTGTCCGTTTCTCATGCTCTCTCTTAAAGACTGTAGCTGTCTGTAAATCACAGCAGCAGCTGAAGAAGGAATTGAATCCCTCAACCTCTCTGCCCTTGATTCCCTTTATTTTTATTCTCTGAACTGGCATGCTTTGTGCATTTTGTAACATTTTTGGCATTTGGAGCAAATTTAGTGAATACAATTGTAAAATAATATAAATATGGGTAATAATTTGTGCAGTAGGCAATGTAAAATTAAAGTTCGCTGAAGAAAATGCTGCTCTGCAGTTTCTTGTTGAAAGAGCCTTAACTTAAATGCTTAACTGTGCTTCTTTTTCTGTGGTTTTGTGCTCAGTTGAGCACACACAACCTTTAAAGAATGCTGTATTTATCGTGAGCACAGATTAATAAATTCGGCATGTGCGCACTACCTAGTGGACCTTTGTGTTTGAGAACTCAAATTAGTGCTGATGAAAATTACTTTTGGCACACGCAGTGTTTAACTGGGCACATGGGCTTACACTGGTAACTTTTACATTTTCAGGAACTGTAGGCTATATATTTCTGCTGTTCCAAAAGTGCCTCCTATTGACAGTGAATCATTTGGCACCTCTTGTTTTTGTTCAGACCAATGTGAAAACCAACCCATATAGCACTGTTTAAAAATTAATATTAAAATGCGTTTTTAATGATGTATTTAATATTAAAAACATTTTTATAATTTTTTACATGCCTAGAAAATCTTTAAATTTGATTTTCAAAAAACTTGTTGTAGCTTTGTGTACTGCCAGCATGCAGAAAGATTTTAATCAGCATTTTACTATTCGTAGGACTCTTTCAGCTTGTTATATTTTACAGTTTGTCAGTTGATAGAATACTTTTGTAGGCTTTGCACCATGTGCACCCCCCACGTAAGAAATCCCAATTGAACCCCTGCACACAGGGAAGCTGTACTTTCACATTTAAGGCCTGTTAACACCACCATGCTGTTCAGTGTGGTTTTTTAGGTGATTTGCCTATGCAGACCAATGTGATAAAACAGCAAACAGGCTGAATGAAAATGCTAATTCACGCTTTGACAGTAGGTGGCACATGTGGAAAAGCAGAAATAATGTGGTACAAAAAGACTTAGTGTATCGGACACCTGCTTGTTATGGAGAAGTCAATGAGTATTTAAATGTTTTCAAACAGCCGTTTAGTTTTTTGTATTTTCTGTGGTGTTGGTTGAAGTTAAATTCCGTTTTGCACACATTAGCATGTGTTGTATAGCAGAAATTGTCTGTTTTTTCAACTCCTTGAGGATATCAGATTGGCATTAGCAATGCATTTTCTTTAAAGCTGCTGTATTTTGACAAGAGCTATACAAAATAAACCTGAAAAAATGTGATGATACTTTATTTTAAGGTGTCATAATACAGAGTAATAACCTAATTAGGTACTTAGTAGTAGCCATTGTGCATACATGAAATAAAATGTACGTATCATGTAATTACAGTTTGTAATTATGTAGATGTAACAGACAGCTACTGTTACACGTTACACACATAGTCTCTTACACAGATACTTAAACTTAAGTACAAACTTGATACACTTTATTTTTAGTAGCTTATGTCTGTTTACTTGAATTTATAATTACGTATAAAGTCTGCAACACATATGTGCCAATCTTTTGGTTACATAAGTAGCTGTGTAACAGACTCGGTCTGTAACAAATGTGTAACAGCAGCAGTAGCACGTATACTGTATGTTGCACTGTACAGCCCTGATTATGGACACCTTAAAATAAAGTGTTACCAAATGTGTTTATAAAATATGAGTGTCTAGAATGGCTAGTTTTGAATTTGTCCTATGAATAGCAAAATACTTGTTCTTGTTTTATATAACAGCAGCAGCTCCGAGCATATAAAAAGCAATTCTTGTTGCTTGGTTAAGGGTTTTTTTAACAGTGCAATAGAAAAAAGATTAGTTAAAAAAAACAAACATTGCAAAGGCATGACATTCTAAACAGATGCATTAACAGACATCTATTCAAATTAAATAAATTTTTTATTGCACTGAATTTTCACACCAAACATTCACCTTGTTGTGAAGAATTTTTACATTTTCTCTCTAGAAATGGCTTGGACCCCTAAACCTATATGTACTTATATGAATTGTGCTTTTGGTCATATTCTCGGAGCTGCAGTTATATAAAACAAGAACTTGGCATCTTTTTTGCACATTTTAATGTCCTTTAGTTGAAGGCTATAAAATGATTTAAAAACTTTGATTAAATAAGTAACAATAATTCAAGTAACTGATATTGATAAAATAGGTGCTAATTAGACTTAAAGTGCTAACGAACAAGTGTTTAGTGTTTCTCTTTATCTTAGTGAGTCAGGATATTCCCCTTATCCTTACACAAGCCTCTTGTTATTAAATTTAGCAACACAAGGTGTGTTCTTCCTGTTTACTGTCTTTGAATGCGTTTGTGTGCTGTCGTGTCCTGGACGGGGCGTTGTAGCATTAGTGTGTGTGTGTATGTGTGTGTCACGTGTGATCATGAAGTGCACCTGCAGTGTGCCCCACCTCTCTCTCTCCGCTCGCTCCAGGAAGTTCAGCAGCCTCTCCTCAAAGCTACACAAAAGTCTGAACAAACACACGGGTGTGGTGCCAACACGGGAATACTCATGTTTCTGTGACACACATCAGCCATCACTCAAGGAATTGTTATCAGTCACAACCCAAGGATTAGGATAAAAAAATGGAGTTTGTCTGATGGCACTGCAGAAATGTCACCTGAATGTTCATTGTTCGGGAGTCAAAAATAACACACTTGTTTCGATTCCTTGTTGAGATCAATTTCCAGCTGCTATATTGCAGCAGATAAAACACAATGTTCTCTGATATATATA
>JAUMHE010000056.1:1091454-1105596 GCA_032359235.1 Enteromius mattozi
ATATATAAGTAATAAAAAATAACAAACACTGAATATATCAATGTCATTTTATTTTTAAATGTAACATTTCACGTGGATTGAGGTGTTTGTTGAATGGTTGCTATAAGAGACATACTGTTTGAAATCTGTATTTTTGTCATTAGAATATCGTAAACATCGTCATGTTCTGTTCCAGGATCCAGGTGAATGATCAGATTGTGGAGGTGGATGGCATCAGTCTGGTTGGTGTGACACAACTCTTTGCTGCGACCGTCCTGAAGAACACGAAGGGAACTGTAAGGTGGGTGCTGCTCTGTCTATCAGTTAGGTAAACATCACGTCTTCCATTATGGGTTAAACGTTTTATGAGAAAACTGAAAAATCTCACTTTTAGCCAAGTTTAGTTTGGCCGTTAGGTGCTGCATGTCATCACCGACAAAAGTCATCACAGATGTCTGACACTTAATGTGTTATATTGTCAGACTTTTGTCTATGTATGTAATGGAATCCACATCAAACCTTAACTGGCCTTGAAGCCCGTACAAATAGACAGGATTAGACCCACTGATTGACATGTAAAGTGACCTACAGTAGCTGTTGTTTTTACGTCATGGAAAATTAAGTTAATTAAATGTTTATTATATAAGTTATAGATACAGTTCAATCACAACAACTCAGAATCTCTTTAGCACGTGAATGGATATGACTGTTTATGTGTTTTATGTATTTAACAAACTAGATCCGCTACATGCACTGCTGCAGAGCAAATATGGACTTGCTACTGTTAAAAGATACACAGACACGCTGTGACTGTATAAGATATGCTAAATGAACAGGTATCCGTGAATGATAGACAGGTGGAGCTGAGGGAGGTGGAGGGTTTCTGTGCTTCAGGACCAGGACCAACACTGAACCAGACAATTTAAAGTGCTCTCATTATAGGTAATGAGATTCATATTTTGGTTTTGGGAGTCGCCAACAACAGGTTGACATGCATGCAAGGTTAAAAAACACTTTTGTTGTCTTATAGTATGCATTTAATTTGCTCAGTGACTCCCAAATGATGCTCTCAACGATTACTTTTTCCAAACCCCTTCTTTGATTGGTCGATTGGTCTCATTTTCATCTCATCATGTCCGTAATTGCTGATAAAGCAGTGTTTGTGAGTGCAGTGCTGCTTTGTGTACAGCGTTACTGGGGAAACCGCTATTTTAAAACTCCCAACGTGACACCTAGTGGTGAAAAATGAATTTGCATTTTCATTCAGACAACAAGTGGGTGGGCGATATGCTAATGTTTCATGTTTACGTCAACCTAAAACAGCTTGGGATTCGTTTTAAAAATAACTCGTTTCAATGATTCAAAGTTGACTCTTTCTTTTGAGAGACAATAACTTTATACACACTGTCCTTTCAGATTTAAAACTTTGCAGGATGTGCACTTAGAGTGAGGGGCACTTTAAATGGGGCCAGCTTATGGCATGGTAAATTATGCTAGGTTAAGAACTAGGTTTTGGATCTGTAGAATTCTCCACACTTAACAGGGTTATTCGATAAGTACAGACAAGTGTATTGGAGCAGGGCCAGAACTGAAGCCTGCAGGAAGGTATCTATCCAGGAGCAGGTTTGGAGACCTCTGCTCTAGGCTAAAGGTTACGAGTTCACCACATGCAAATAAATGATGCACACACTTACACACAGGCTCTGTTGTTTCTTCTCTACCTGATGTCACCAGAGCAGTATACATTAAACACATTTCTGCCTTGCTCACCTGTCAATCACCCTGTGCAGGTTTCTGATTGGCCGAGAGAAGCCAGGTACTCAGAGTGAGGTGGCACGCCTGATCAGTGAAACCCTGGAGCAGGAGCGGCAACAGGAGGTGGACGACACGTACGAGCAGTCCACTGAAGAGGTCAGACAAACACTTTTTTTTTTTTCTTTTATTAGTGCTAACACATCGTACATGTAGGAAGTGCAGTGCTGGGTAAGTCATCTACAGAATGTAGTCTGTTACTGATTACAAGCAACCTAAAATGACTTCTTTTTTAAAACAAACACAAATAAAATGTATGACCATTAACCAGCATCAGAGAATAAGTGAATTTGTTGTTAAGTATACGGGGACTTGAAATTAATATTTTATATCAATGGGGTTATGCTGACAACAATTTTAGGAATTCCTGAGTCACATGAGCAAACATGAAAGCACCAAAGACATGGTCAAAGTCTTTTATGTTTTAAATATGATACATTGACTGTGTTTGGTCACTTGCATACAGTAACTATTAATTTCATACATGGTACAATACGGAAGAATTGGGGAGAACCAATACATTATGAATAATTTACTGCCAATAATGTACTACTTTAATTCATAGGTCCCAAAGACCCAGTATGTTTATTATAATTATATTTGTTTTTATTTGCTTGCTTCATCACTTAGTGCTTTACCCCGTGATATTTATGAAAAGAAACATGCTTTGGTTTAGTTACGATGTCTAAGAGCAGGGGCTAACTGGACAAGTCAACTAGTCGAACCTTGCCAGCTCGGACCAGACTTACTTTTTTAGCTTTATTTTGGATCTTTGGTTGTCAGAAGGTTTTAATCTACAGTCACAGTTACCATTGCTCTGTGAAATCCAGTCATTTCAACAGGAAAACACAATGGGAAATTGTTTTGAAAATGACTTGTGTGTGAGCTGTGCTTAGTGCATTGCTGCGTTATTGAAACCTTTTTCTCATGCAGCATTTTGACAAAGTTTTTCTAATTTAGCTGCACGTTTAGACTGGAATGCTGCGCAGAAACACCTTCAGACGTTTTTAGCCAGAACTTCTTTGTTGAATGTTCACAAGTATGCAAAAATATGTAAAAATCCACCATGCTGAATGAGGAAACAGATTCACGAGTCTATTTAAAATCGTAGTGGGGTGTATGCTGTGTTTTTGGTACGTTCAGCTCTTGAATTCTGAAATGTTAATGTTTCAACAGCGGTTTATACCATTTTCATTATACTTGTGTTGCTTTGTTAATGCATAACTTATTTCTCAACTTTGCTTTATTTTTGGGCTGGCTGTTTCTTGTTTTGTCATGACAGGATGAGCACTATGAGGATGAGGAGGAAGGAGGAGAGGATGGCATCCTTGGTTCGAGTTTCTGCAGGAGGAATGTGGAAGTGTACGATCTGCCCGAGAGCGAGGAAATGTTCCTGCCATCAAACATGGACGCCGCTCAACTAACTTTCAGGTTTAAAGAGGTAACAGACTTTTGGTGCTTTTCATTGCACTTATTTATAATAGAATGTTCACTAACAGTGTATGTATTCTGTTTTAATTTCAGCTCCAGATAAAACACACCATTGCAGAAGCTGAAGTAGATGAACTGAAAGAGAGAGTACGGATTTGTGAACCCTCTCGTCCGTTTCTATCAAACATACAGCGGTTCCAGTGTGTTTTAATTGATAAGGTTTTGTTGCTGTTTCAGCTGAGAGAGTCGTCAGAGGAGCATGTGGCGTGGGAGGCCAGGGAAGCTCAGTTAGAGAGAAGCGTTCAGGAGAACTCGGAGAGAATCGCTCAGATGGAGAAGAACTGGCTGGAGGCTCAGGCTCTCTGTAAAAGCATCAACGAACAGCTCAATGACACGCAGAGCCAATATGAAGCTCTGGATAAAAAATACTGCAAAGCCAAGAAACTGCTCAAGGACTATCAGCTGAAGTGAGTGGTGATGTCAACACCAGACTTTTCATTAAGTTTAACTGCTTTGTGATCATTGTGCAATGTCTTTATTGTAATAACTTTAAAACTTCAAAAAAGTTTTGGTCAGTTTTGAAATGTTGGGCTATTTTGCTTCTGTAGCATATCTTATTTTAGACTAGGGGAGAAAAAACATTCAACATCCAAAATACACATTTAACTTTTATTTGTGTCTGTAGATTTCAGTTATAATAAATATTTTTAAATGCTATTTACTTCAAAATATTTTTTTCTTATGCAGTGGTCCACCTCAGTCGCATTAAACACATATTAACTTTCTATCTATATTCTGAGTGTTTTTATTGAGGAGTGTCTTCATATAACATTTACCTGATTTATCTAACATTTTATTCCTAAAACATGATTGAAACTCAATAATAGAGCGATAAAAGAAATCCCCAGTAATAATCCCTCTGTAAAAAAACAAACAAAAAAAACATTTACCTTCAATATGTTAACAAAATAAAACCAGAATTTTGAACTTCACTGTATCCAGTGTTCAGATTTCTGTCCTGGTAATGTATGCAAAATGTGGGCATATTAAATGAGATAATGCATCATTTGCATATCTAAACATAACATTGCAGAAATTAGGAACAAACATTCTGATTGATTGCGTGTGTGTGTGTGTTGCAGAGAGGCGGAGTATGAGCAGAGGGAAGACGACTTACGTAAAACTTTGGAGGAGAGAGAGACCAAGTATAAAACTCAGATAGAGGATCTGCAGCGCAAGGTGAGAACATACTTTAATTAGCAGAGACTAATAATTTGCTGCACACAAGCTTTCGTGTTCTCTGATTCCTACCTATCTATCTGTCTGTGTGTGTAGCTGGCAAAGCTTGAATCTGGCGGCGGTCATCATGAGTCTCCACTGTCAGGCAGCAAGTCTGCAGATTCAGTTCTGCTGGGTGAGTTAAAGATCTCAATGCTTCTTAATGACTGTCTAAATCTAAGCAGGATTAATTGATTTTAATATCATGCTGAGCCCAGACATTTTAAGTTGCAAAAATCAGTTGAGCTCAGTCATAGAGACATAAAAACCACCACGGAGAGGAACAGAAACATGAAATATATGCATAATTATGCTAAATAAGCATGCAATTCATTATTCACATATAAAATAGTGAACTCCAGGGTCCTGAATTAACTGGCTGTATTTTTTAATTGGTTATTATGCAAGGGTATTCATGTTTTAAAACACTAGGCTGGTGTTTTTATTGGCATCCGTGCTCCAAACATGTATCTTGTTTCTTCTACAGCGGAATTATTATGCATCAGTGTTTACTCATGCTTTCTCTTTAGATGCAAAAACTAAACCCATCAAAAGAATAAAGCACCACTCTTGTTAAAACCAACTATAGTGAACAAAATTAACCAATAAAACTTGGCCTGAAGTAAGCGAACAGACAATTTTTGAGTAGGCCTGAGAGAAAGCAGGTAGTTAAGTCTCCAGATAGTCCATAGTCAGTTGCATAGAAATAAATAAAACGCTGTTCACATAGAAGATGCGAAACACGAGCAGTAATTCATACAATCAGAGAGCTTTCAAAGGATCTCTCAGTCAGTAAAGCATGCATTGCTCTCCAGGAGCCGACTGGAGCGGGGTGGTTCCTGAAACAGAGCGTTTGGACACCAGCGCACATCGTGCGAAGGCCCAGCTGGCCCAGAAATCCAAGCGGCAGCCACCGTCCCGCAGCAAACTCAAAGAGACGCTCAGCTCTCCAGCGAGAAGCGCACAGGTCACACAGAGTTTAAGAAATTCATGGCTGCTGTAAAAAAAAAAAAAATTCAGTACGTCAGTTTTGACCAATAGCATTGTTTTTGACCTCAGGGTGATAATGAGAGTCAGCCTGCAAGCCCTGAGTCTCCGCCACCTCGTAGGAGATCAATCCAGGAGAGTTTGTCCCTGCCGGTTGTCATAACTTCCCCTGCTAACCAGCAGAAGGAAGAAGGATCTATTACGAGCAGCAGCCAATCAATGCAGAGGGATCCTCAAGGCCCTACCCTCTCCTCTCCTAAAGACTCCTCCCCCTCCAGCTTCCTGCGGAATGTAAAGAAGAGAGAGTCCAAAGGCAAGGGCAAAGAAGTCAAAGGTAACAAGCTGGATTTAGGATCCCACTAGAATGGAGGGAATAATCATTGTCAATGTTGAATTTAGTTGTGCTGCTTTTCTTTTTTGATACATTCCACCCCCGCTACAGCTGCCATGACCAATCCATGTTAGCCTGGAACTCTGATGTTTGTCTGTGTTTGTATTTTAATACAATTCTTGTATTTATTTCAGATGAGTCGAATGATGCAGCTGGGAAAACTAAAAGAAGATTCCCAGACTTTGGGTAAGGGCAGAATTCCACTCCTTTCTCCATAACATTTCACAGTATAACTATACGGTTTCCAGTGAACTTTTGTTTTGTTCTTGTTGAAAGTTCATTAAGGATTGTGTTGTTGTTTTTAATGCGTTTCTGACTGTTCATGATAGTGGTTTAAGGAAATCAGGAGGAAAGGGGAAAAAACTAAGCAAAGAAGCTACGAGGGCGTCACTGGACAGCAGGTAGACATAAACACACATATTTAGGATTTTTTTTTTTAACATGTTAATAATTGTAATGTGTTATCTTTAATGTCAAATACTTAAATTTAACAGTAACACATTACAGTAAGGTGCCATTTGTTATCATGAGTTGACACACACTGAAGACAATTTTACTCTTCAACTGTTAATGTGGATCTGTTAGGTACTACATTTTTACAATCTGGTCCTCTGTCAGGAACCACATATGTCCTTCTGTTTACTTTTTCACATTTACTTATTGTTTTTTTGCAAGCAAAAGTTGAAGGCAAGTTGTGTCATAGATTAGTTAAAGTCACGTGCATTAAAATGTTCAGCTAAAGAAAAAAAAAATAAAAGTTGCCATTGGAATAAGTATCTAAAGCCTGGTGAAATAATTCTAGAGCACAGAGCTTATATGTTCTTCTCCACATGTCTCTATGTGTTGGGTTGTAGGGGTTCAGCAGAGTTACTGGAAGAGTCAGGGCTTCGAGTCTCCCCTTCAGAGTCTGTGACCTCCATCCCCACCTGCATGCCCTTCTCCTGGTTTGGAGACAAAGACAAAGAGCGAGACAGAGAGCCTTCGTCCTCATCCAGCAGTCTCCCACACACCAGTGCAGACGCCAGCGAACACAACTCCAAAAACAAGGTGATATTTCTGCTTGAGGATTGATTCTCTTGCAGAGATTAAAACTAGTCCAGATCTCTTATAGATCTTTAAAACAAAATGACCATGAACTGATGTTTTGGTATATGAACAACTTTATTTATAAAACACTTATGATGTGGAATGTGAATTCTGACAATATTATCTTGTCATTTATATTACTCTTAATATTTTTACCCTCTTAGGCTAAATAATATGAAAGATTGGCAACTTCCACACATACAGTGATTATAAAAAAAGTCATTATATGAGTTAATTTTCTTTAAGTTATTTCTAGCAAAAAACATTAAACGGGAGCAACAAATGAACGAAAGTGATCCAATTAAGATATTAGATTTGCTTAAAACTAGATAATATACATTCTAAATTAATGTTAGTTAATAAAATAGTTCCCTTTCAGTCAGTCACTATGAGGTTACGTCATTGACTGACGTCATGGGATCCCACCTGAGAGACCAATCGACTCTGATCTTTGGAGGAAACGCCAATGAGAATTGCCTAGTGGCTTTTGCGTGCCTAGCCACTCCCCCGTACATAAGGGTACATAAGATGGCGGCGTGCAAACCACCATTAGCTTTTCTGCTTCGGAGCCAATCGCATCGAAGGAGAACTAAGAAGAAAGAAATTACCTGTTGCTGTAAGAAGATTTTCGGCCAGAGATCGTTCTGCAGATACAGCGGAGAAGACCTCCCCCTGGGCAGCCCTGGTCTAAAAGAGCAATTTTCTAACAGCTGCACGGTCGCAAAAGCATCTCCTCCAATTCGTCTTTTCAGGCGTGTACTTCTGGGTGCGGTGGTTTCCTCACCTCGACTCACGATCGCTATTTCACTCGTCTGGGTCCGGAGGTTCATGAGAAGCTCATCAACGACGTGGTAGCCTCGGTTTGCCTCCATAAACACGTCTGAGCACGTCTCGCTACTCTCAATGCGAAGCGGCCAAGAGACATGCAGGGAATTCCCTGGGCGGAGTGTGCGATTGTGGTGCACTTGTGCCTGCAAAACGCTGCAGCCTGGACGAATCGCCCGCGTCTCCCATCCAAAGCCTGTAGGCTGACAAAGCTTACAGCGCACGCGGCCATCCTGCAGGCACTATGACGTTACATCATTGACTGACGTCATGGGCCAACGCGCTTACATAGCGCACAAGGTAGTTCTGACCGTAGGTTGATGCAGGAGCCGCACATGACGACTAGCTTTTGCTTTACGGGTGACGGAAGTCTCGTCACGGTCCCTCGGTCAGTTGATGTCCACTTTCGTGGCCCAGGAGCCCCATTTCTGGCTGTTCCTGGTGTGGATGGGTAATGCCGACAAAGATCACTTTCTCAATGTGCCTGTCCCCCAGGCCGGCCTCTTTGGCGATATTGTCGGGGAGGGCTTCTTTCACCCTCTTCGAATCTGGCATCTTGCTCTACGGTTTCTTCCCACCATGTTCCCCTTACTCTAGTAAGATCTCTTCCACACAGGACAACCTGTGTGTTCCGCCCCCAACTCCTGCTTCTGGAGATCTCTGGCCCTCAGGGCATTGGGATGGTTACGTTCGAGCTTCCGTTTGGCCTGACACGCTGTTTTGGTCACAGCCTGTCAGCATTTGGGCCTCCTACGTGACGCAGTCCAGGTTGTGACGTTTTCCATAGGGACTCCATGATGGCAGTCAATGACGTAACGTCATAGTGACTGACTGAAAGGGAACGTCTCGGTTACGTATGTTACGTCCCTCCTGCCACAAGGTCGGACTGCGCTGGGGAGTTGGTTGCAATCGGCTCCTCAGCAGGAAGCTAATGGTGGTTTGCACGCCGCCATCTTATGTACTCGTATATACGGGGGAGTGGCTAGGCATGTAAAAGCCACTGGCCAATTCTCATTGGCGTTTTCTCCAAAGATCAGAGTCAGTTGGCCTCTCAGGTGGGATCCCATGATGTCAGTCAATGACGTAACGTCTCTGTTCCCTCCTTCGGGGAACGAGGGTTACATACGTAACAGAGACGTTCAGTGCTTCTCACAATAAAAGCATGGGCTCAAAAAAAAAAAAAGAAAGTCAAGCAACACCCAATTATATTGTATTCGTTAAAAAAATAAGTGTGTACTTGTTTGGGGTCGGTAAGATCGAAATACAGTAAAATAATATTGAAAAATATTATTTAATATTATATATTAGACAATTGAATATTACAATTTAAAATTGTTGAACTGTTTCATTATATTATTTTATTTAAATTTCTTTTAAATTGTAATTTATTCCTGTAATGACAGCTGAATTTACAGTATCACATGATCCTTCAAAAATTATTCTAATATGCTGCATTTATGTGAAATATATATTTTTGGGTAATAATGAAAAAGTATTTACTGTCAGTTTTGATCAGTTTAATGCATTCTTGCTATATAAAAGTATTAATTTCTTTTTAAAAATCTTATTGATCAGAAAGTTTTGAAGAGTGTGTGTATGGACTTCTTAGCTAGTGCTGAGAACAAACCAGCTCTCTGCCAAACACACGACATAGCTAAATAATAAACAACAAATATCTGGCATCCAGCTTGGACTTGCTTTAGTTTGTTTGTAATTTTGAGTTGCTAAGGAAGAAGCAGCGTCGAAATGTTCTGGGTCGAAGCCTGCAGCCATATGGATGTGATCTTTCATCCGACTTGAGCCAAACAGACTCGGTCCATGTGTGAGAAAATTAATTCAGCAGCTCTTTGATCCCTCTCTGTTTCATCAGCTCCAGCTGAAGCGTGTTTGGTAAAGGTTTGGGACAGTGATGTCATATTATTTACCCCTTTTCCCAAACAGACAAACCTCTCCTGGTCATCTCTTTTCAGTCGCTCCTTAGATTTGGTACAGTATATTTTGTCTTATAAGCGCTTTGATTTAGTGATGTAGTGAAATTCTTGCTAAATATCAAACCTCATGTGTCCAGCTTCAATATAGGAACACATTAGTGTGTGTGTTAATTGAATGCAGTGCACTAGATGCATGATGCAGCTTCTGATTTAATTGTATTTGATTTGTACACTCACTCTTTTTCTGCAAGTGATTTATTTTTTTCAGCCTTCAAATACAGACTTTTATTGTCAAATCAACATGTAGATGTATTACACTGCTTATCTGGTTTAGTCAACACAGTCTCATGGAAATTCATAACTATTTTATATAACTGTTCTCATTCGTATGTTTTTGTACGATCTACTCATGCTCCAGTGATGGTTGTGTTTATGGGTGGACCTCCATCCTTCCTTTTTTTTTGTAAAAAATAGTGGTGTAACAGTACACAAACATCATGGTTCAGTACGTACCTTGATTTTGACATCACTGTTCGATATTAAAAAAAAAAATAATAACCTTCTAAATTATAAAATTATTATTTATTGTTGAAATAGGCCTAATCATTTCCACAGTGGTTGTCATAACTTGTTTCATAACAAATTTATTTATTAAACATACATTAAATAATTAAGACATCACTAACAGGTAAAAGTAAAATATGAAGTGTATAGTTTTAAGATTTTGTGAAATGCACTTTATAGACTTGGACATTGATGGTAAATTATATGCTAGGCTTTTGTTTGCAAAGCTGTTTTATTGATGTTTTGAGTTTTCAATTACTTGAATCATGACATGTTCATTCATGTTTATTTCGCATTAAAACTAGTAGTTTAAATTTCCTGACAATAAAGAACGTAAATGATTTAAGTACACATTCATACTAATTGAAGACCCTCACTGAAAATGTACGTTACACCCAGTTACATATAAACCATACATCGTACAAATTTATACAAAATTTCCACCTCATAAAATAGTTGCATTTTCATGTGAGATTGGGTTGGGTTTAGTATGTTGCTCTGTCTTGAACTGTTACAGTATGTTGTAGTCATCGCTAAAAAGTAGCTGTAGGTGGTGGTCGACCGATATGAGTATAAATACCCAATATTATGCAATATTAATAGGGCTGGTTTGACAATTTTGATTACGCTATTTTAATTGATCTTCATTTTGATGAAGCAGCAAATCTGTTGTATTTGAGTCTTGAATGTAATATCTAAACAAAAAAAAAAAAAAAAAAAAAATTGCATTTGAATTTTATAGTTTGGACTTGTAAATTTAAACCTTTAAATAATATATTAATATACCAACTGTAGGGATGCACAATATTATAAGAAACGGCCGATATGGGCTTTAAATGTAAAAATCTGCATCGACTCGGTTTGAAAAAATATGCCGATATGTCTCAGCGATAAGAGGAATACATTAATTAACTCACATGTGCTCTAGTGATTAGATCACGTCAGCAGTGTGGCTCAAAGTTTTGTCTGAAAGATGATTAGATTGGTTCGCTGCATTTAATCTGTGAAAGCACAGTACAGAATGACGTGTACGGTGTATGAAAGAGTAAACCGTAATATCACGTGCAGCAGAAGACTTCCCCAGGTCCTAATGCCCTTTTTCGGAGTTCTAATATGGTAGGGGACGCTGTTAGCCTACTTGTAATTCAATTAAAAGTAAAATACCCTTCACAAATAATATTTAGGCTGTGTTTCTGATTAAATAAAGCAGTAATTGAAGTCATAAAATTAGTATGTTTTGAATTAAAGGTCAGAAGCTATAGCTTACATGAAAAAAAAAAACACTTGACACTTGTAAATTAAGTAATTTTATATATACTGATTTAATCATTAATGTAGAATATGTTTTAATTTTTTACAAATCTTTTGCTTACATCTACAAATGTTAAACCTTAAAATAAAATGTTAATACTGCATCTCTCTAGTGGAAAATGTAGCGATATATAGATAGTGATAGCGATATAGATTATAGTTTATTTTAAAGCTTAAAAGTGCTGTCAAAAACCTTTATTATTGTTTATTTAATTCTAACAAGTAAGTTCTTGTTAAAAACTAAAAAAAAAAAAAATCTGCACAGAAGGAAAAGGAAATATATATCGGTATCGGCCAGAATGAGTTGAAAAATATCGGCATATCGGATATCAGCAAAATTCCAATATTGTGCATCCCTAACCAACTGACATGTTTTACTGTAAACCTTTTAGAACTTTTTGGTTGAGAGATTGTATTCCTTAAAGGAATAGTTCACCCAAAAATGATTTTTTGTCATCATTTACTCACCCTCATGTTGTTTCAAGCCAGTATGAGTTTCTTTTTTATGTTGAACATGAAAGAAGATTTTTTTAAGGAATGAAACAGTTGTTGGTCCCCATTGACTTTCATAGTATTTCTTTCCCCAAATTTGGAAGTCAGTGGGGATCAAAAAGTGTGGTTCTTCAGAATATCTTCTTTTGTGTTCAACATAAGAATGAAACTCATACAGGTTTGAAACAACATGAGGGTGAGTAATTGATTACTATTTTTTTATTTTTGGATGAACTATTATTTAAAATTCACATGTACTGTAGCTGATGCTGTTTATAACCAAATTAATCAAGATCAAATCGAGATCAAAGATCGAATCAAGAGCTTGTGATTCAGAGTCAAATTGATTCATGAAATCTGTGTTAATACTTTAAATAACGAATATTTCTTACACCTAAAATATGTGAAAACAGATAGTGTCTACTTGCAGCAGATTTTACCCAAATGTTTATTGATCAATCGGTCTGGTCAGTGTATCGGTCCGACACTTCCAGTAGTCATTCTTTAACACTGTTGATGATGTTACACTCGCTGAAGCTCATTCTTCTGGATTAAAGAGCTGAAGCTCCCCCAATCCTTGTGTTTGGAAAACAAATCCTGCTCTCTGTGTCCATTCCAGAGTTTGTCAGTGCTAGATGATTCGAACCCCAGCAGTCCTGCTTCTGATTTTTCTGGGCTGGTGGTGGAGCCCAACCTGTCAGGCCGCTCTCATACATTAACCTTCTCCTCCAGCGAGGTGAGTGCAGATCAGACATGACTCTCTCACCACCGGTCATTTGCATGTATTTCCGGCTATAAACGGGTCGTCTGGAAGGTCAAGTATTGTCTCGTGCCTCTCGCTCTTTGCTCGTGACGTTCCTGTATTGTAGTTATTTTTAGCGTGAAGCATGTATGCGTGTGCTGATGGTGTTCCCAGTTTGTTTTCATGTAGATGCATGTTTTTGCATGACTCGGAGGATTGGATGCATGCTTCGAGATTCACTCCATGTTCTGTGCACAAAAATCACCCCACATTCATTCATATATTCTCTGCAGTAACTAAATAGCAGGTGCATTAAATGGCTGATGTGTGTGTATTAGATGCTGGATGAGGAGCCTTGTTCTGGAGGGAAGGAGTATCACTGGCAGAACCGTCCTGTCTCTGATTGGACGTCCCAGCAGGTGTGTCATTGGCTGATGGGTATGAACATGGATCAGTACACACCTGAGTTCAGCACACAGGCCATCGATGGACAGCAGCTCCTCAGCCTGGACAGTGACAGACTGAAGGTGAGCAGGACGTGCTCTCATGGATGTATATGGAAGAGAACTGTTGCTAATCTGACATGAACTGCCATTAGTGTATCCTTAAATACATGTGTATTGTACTTAGGAATATCTTTTTAACCCCTTAGCATTACAAAGGTACAAATCCCATTGAAAAACAAACCTTAGGAACGCTGAGGAGTTTATTTGGCTCATTTTGAATGCTTGGGCATTGTAGTGTTTTATAAAAATATATTTTTCAAAATGTGTTATGTACATCTAGGGATATTCTGAAACAGGCACGGATCATCATTTGGATGAAACGTTTTTATCCCAGAAATATCCCTAATTACAATGGAAATGTAGTTAATATAAATGTGTAGAAAAATGTGCTAATGTATTTAGGCTGTAGTGTTTTTGGAAAGGAGGATTTAAAAGATGAATTAAGAAGAATTAATACATTGTGAAAATGGTATTTTAAAATATTTTAAAAATAATTGTAGTCTGAGTACGAGAATGATAAACAACCCAGCCAGAACTGATAATAAAGTTGTTCGGTGATAGCACCTTAAAGTTTCCAGGTTTTAACTATTATATATAACTTAGAAATTATTATACGTGACCCTGGACCACAAAGACCAGTCTTAAGTCGCTGGGGTATGTTTGTAGCAGTAGCCAAAAATACATTGTATGGGTCAAATTTTTTATTTTTTATTTTTTTGCCAAAAGTCCCTAGGATAGTAAGTAAAGATCATATTCCATGAAGATTTTTTGTCAATTTCTTACCGTAAATATATTAAAACTTAATTT
>JAUMHE010000056.1:1119057-1137108 GCA_032359235.1 Enteromius mattozi
TGCAGAGGTAGAATTGCCTCACTTTCTAGTCTCTGTGCACAGCCAGCATAGACTGCTCTGTCAGCTTCAGGAATCAGAAAAGTGGGGGTGTGGACAATTCATAACTTTTATAAAGAATAACTCTTTGGTTTTGAAACTTTAATCTTTGCAACTTCAGGATCTTATCTATGCACTAACAGCTTTTAACACTCCAAAGAGAAAGGAAAACTTGAAATCGCATCATATGACCGCTATGACATAACATTTTCAACAGTTTAGTGGTTTGAAATCCATTCATGCACAGTTGCTCTCTGCAGTTAATTTCATCCAGTTACACCAGTGCCATTGTTTCCTGTGTGTTGGTGAGTGTAGCGCCTCCTCATGAGCTGACAGAAGAGGAGAAGCTGCAGATTCTGCACTCGGAGGAATTCATGGATTTTTTCGATCACAGCACACGGATCATGGAGCGTGCTCTGTCTGAACACGTGGATGTTTTCTTCGACTACAGTGGCCGTGACATGGAGGAGAAGGAGGGGTAAGAGTCTGCCCTACTCACCTTAACTAAATCACAAACCAGCTCATGTGCACTGCTTAATGTGAGATACTGTGTGTGTGTGTATCTAGTGAGATGCAGGCTGGGGCCAAACTGTCTCTAAACAGGAAGTTTGTTGATGATCGCTGGTCCAAACAACGAGTGGTGACCTGTCTGGATTGGTCCCCACAGGTACGTGACTTCATGTCAAAACTTTAAGTAATATACTGTGTGTGCATATAAAGGGTGTAACGATACGCATAGCATGTATTGAACAGTTAATTGGAATTTCCCAAATCGTGTGCATCTGCAGATTCACTGGCATAAAAAATTTTCCTTATGTGTATATATAAGTTTTAGAAATATTAGTTTTATAAAATAAAATGTATGTTTATTTGGAATAGTAATGCTAACAACAATAAAAAGACATTTATGACATTAAAAGTTTGCTGACGCACATTGTACTGCATCATCATGGGAACATCCCAGCTGAAGACAATAGGAAATTATATCACTCCCTTTGACAAGTGTGATGCAAAGGACTAAATAATGAAATCTTCACTAACAAGGGGATAAGGATGATCACTTTGATTTGGGAAATGCCTGTGAACCTTTTGATACACAGTATGCATATCTTTACATTAAGGGTGTGTCATTACACTCTCAATATTTATATATGTGTGTGTGTGTATATAAATAAATATTGTTTTTAATGATTTTTTTCTGAAACATTTAAAGCCTTTTTCATTGCATAATAACATATACAATACAGTTAGGGGCCATAAATATGGGGCCAGTAAGATCTTCTTTTGAGCAATGTTTAAAAACAGTTCATGATCAAAATTCTAAAATACTGTTCAAAATGTTTTCTTGAGCAGCAAACCAGCATATTAGAATGACATGTGAAAGATCCTGACTGGAGTAATTATGCTAAAAAAATCTTTCAAGCTTTATCTATCTATCTATCTGTCTGTCTGTACACACATATATAAATATGCATGTGTTCGGGAAGTGTCAAAACGATCAGTATGACTTGCAAGATCAGTATGTTTTTTTAAGAAATCTCTTATGCTCAACAAAGCTGATTTGAACCTGTTTAACCCTGTTCACATTTCACTTAAAACGACCTTCACTAGATTTAAAAATAAACAAAAGCTTTGCTACCCATCTGCTTCTTGATGATATTAATAGTAAATTTGATGTAAATAAATAAGAGGATTTTTTATGAAACGGACAGAAATGTTGAAGATCCTTTAACAGCAAATGCTGTTTAAGCCACCAGATATGAATATTAAGATATTTTACATTGTCTGTATGTTTAAAAGTTTTTCTTCTGCTGTATCAAACAGAAGCTCACACAGATGATGTCATGGAGTCTCTGTGTCTAGTTTGTTGTAATAGATCTAGAGAATAAATCCACTGAAACACTCTGCACCTCATTGGTGTCCACAGCACAAACAGATGTGTGTGATCTGAGAGAGAGCACAAAACACACACTGAAACAGTGCTGTCAATGTGAGTTTACATGAGAAATCTCCTGCCGTCATGCATTTACTCAAGCAATTAGTGGCTCAACAGATACTTCATGACATTGTGTTTAACTGTCCCTGCATATAAGAAAGTATATAAATTGCCGAATGAATTGCACACATAGTGGTTTGCAAAGCTATTTGCTAAATGCTATTCAAATGTTTCAGTATTGCTGTATATTGAATAACAGCTTAAATAAGTGTCTCGGTGGGTTACAGCATGTATTGACATCATGTTCTTGTTTACCAAAAATGTTATCATTTAGTCACCAACATGTCATTTCAAACATATAAGACTTACTTTTCAGTCTGAATGTAGCACATGAGTTGTCTTTTACTAGTTTGTCTTAGATGTGTCTTAGATGTGTCTAGTCCCCAGAAATTTCAGGCACTGTGTAATATCATTGATGGTACTGCAACAAAGTTTTTTGATAGTTATGCCAGAATGAGAGGATAGTTCCTAGTTATATCAGTCGAGCAGATCACAACTTTTCATTTTCCATCGGTCTTAGTACACAGTGTAACTATAGAAGAGTCAAGCTTTAAATATTGAAACTCTTTAGTCATTTTTGAGCATGATGCTAACGGTCTAATTTGATTCAATGATCTGTGCTAAGCTAAGCTAAAAGTGCTACTGCTAGACCCGGAGATCAGCTGAATGAATTAGAAAACAGTAAAACTCAACTGTTTAACTCTTTTCAAAAAAAGTGGTGTGTTCCTTTAAAAGACCCTAAAATAAAGTATTACCACTATATCATATATAAATATATATATAATATATAAGCATAGCATATTTTTCTTAAATATTTATTAATAATTTATTAATATTTATTTATATTTACATAATAAAAATACACAGTACACACACACACACATATTATGTAAACAAAGACTTTATTTTGGATGCGATTTAAAAAGAAAAAAAAAAAATTGTCCTAATGACAGTTTTTCTATTAAGCTTTTTTTCCCCCCATGCATATTTGTAACAGTTAGTCCAAAAATAAATAAATGAATGAATGAACACACACACACACACATACATATATACATACATACATGTACAAGTGGATGCTTGTCAGCCAGAAAAAGCTGTAAGCAGAAGTTTTTCTTATACAGTATGAAGTCTAGTTCTTGACCTGTACACATGTGTTTACAGTATCCAGAGTTGCTGGTCGCCTCTTATAACAATAACGAGGAAGCCCCGCATGAGCCTGATGGAGTGGCTTTGGTCTGGAACATGAAATACAAGAAGACCACACCGGAGTATGTCTTCCACTGTCAGGTACACACACACACACACACCTGCCTTCAATCAGCAACAACTGACTTCTCACTCCTCCCTGTACACACACCTCCTGAAAACCATCCCACGTAACATGATTGTCATATACAAACACCTACACACCAGCCTGAGATCTCACGGGTGGGCTGCAGCCGGATTTCCTTCCATCCTCTCTTCCTCTCTGTCTCCCTCTCATTCCCCTGCACACTGTGATTTCACTCTACTGGCATTCAAACACACACACACACTTATGATACCTTAAAGGAATAGTTCAAAATCTCTTGTCATCACAAAGCCATGACTTTTTTCTTGCATGTTAAATGAGTTGATACTGTTTATGATACTGTTGCACATGCATATTCATTCACAAACTTCTATGTTTTTGTTATAGATCTGTAAGCATAGAGCCAGTGACACTTTCTAGTATTCAATACTGAATATTCTGTATGAATTTCTTTGTCTTGCCAATCAACTCAGTGGTGAGGAAGTGATGACAGAATTTGCATTTTTGGGTAAACAATTCCTTTAAGCTTGTAAAACATAAAAAAAATTATCATTTTCAAACCATTAATTTTTATTTATTTATTTTTTTTTTAAAGGAGAGATTTGTTTAAATTTCACATTACACATGCAGGAAGGCTAGTGTGATGCAAAAAATATATATATTATAAAAAATTATATATATTGGAATCTTATTTAAATATATAATTAAATGAAAATTCTAAGAGCATATAAAAGAGAATTTACTGTATAAACCATTTGACTTCAGTTGATTTAAAATAGAGATGGTTATCAGACTCAACCCCACAGATTTCTAATCCTTCCAGCCGTTATACTGCAGTACAATCAGTACAGAAGCAAATTGAAGCATTTCTTTTGGATGTTTTTCACTGATCAGTTTTGTATGTGATGACTGTTGGCTGTGTTTGGCCTGAGGTGATCTGCTGTGGACGGTTTGAGTAGAACCACATGTGCCACCCGCAGCAACGGATGCTAAACACACACACACACACACACGTGGAAAAACTCCAGCATTCACACACAGTCGAAGAGGTGTGAAGTTGTTACTTTTTCCATCTTTTTGCTGAGTGTGTTGGGGCTCTTCTTTGAGAAAAGTGTGAGTTCAGCTTATAAACAGTAAAGTAAAAGTCATCAGCGTCATTAGTTGTTGGTGTAAAAATGTAAGCTCCCTTAACATTCAGTTAGTGTTTTGAGGTGTCATGGAATTTTAGGGTCACATTAAACCTATAAAAGCTGCATTTATGCTTGATGCACTTCAGATGCTTTTATAATGTAGCTTTGCTCAGAAACTACTTCTAAAAACAAGAAGGTACAGGACATAATGATTAATTATCAGCAGAACCGCTGAGGAGCAGCAGAGAGAAGTAACTTATCAAAATTCACTTACCTCCCCCATTTATACATTCATTTGTAAATGGTATAAAATAGATGAGATGAACAAAAACTTTTTAATAAAGCCATCAAAGTTTTATGTTTATATTCTATGCAGTTTATTATTTGGCCATTTTTTTCTTCTGTGTTGAAAATTTTAAAAGGTTAATTCACCTAAAAATGAAAAGTCTTTCAACATCATTTGTTTACCTTCAGATGTCATTCCATCCAAAGTCATAAGGCTTTAAGCTTTTCAAGTTCAAGTTGCTTTATTGCCATGCCATTTGTGTATTTTATATAATTTTTTGTTTTATTATTTTTATAATAATTTATTTTGTGTACTATTTGAGTATTTGTCATTTATCTACAAACACAATTTAAGAGATGTTTTAATATAACCTGACAGATTTTTCTTCCTCCATTGAAACTCCATTCCACCAAAACTTTCATACTTAAAGTTCATAAAGTGATTGTTAAAGAAAGATCTTTATGCCAAAGCTCAAACATATTTGCTTGATGTGCAAGAGTTTTGATTTCGGATGTCACTCGAATATGTTTGAATATAAAGTAACTGTATCTCTTCAGAGGACTTTTAGAACTTTTTTTTTTTTTAAGCATTTGAACTTTTTAAGGAGCAAAAATCCCTCACGTTTCATTAAAACTATCTTTGTTTGTGTTTTGCAGATGAATGAAAATGAAAAGTTAAATGACATAGGGGTGCATAATTCATGATGACAAACAATGCCAAATTTTAAAAAAGTAATACATTTAAAATGCACTTATTTCATACTAACTATAGTTAAAATCTATTAACATATTTACTGACATGTCGCTCAAAATTGACTGATTTAATAACTTTATTTAATCTCTATTAGGATAGGATGCCACTCAAGCCTAAATTAAGCCTAAAATGTGTTTTAATGTAACTATTGGTGATGATTATATGATCTTTGAGTAACATCGGTCAATATATGCAAGATATTTAAGTGTACCTAAAGTATATTCAGTTTGGTATGTTAAAGCTTCATTTGCAGGGTATTTTGTAGATGAATGTATTTGTAGAATACTTAGCATGAAATATATGTATTTCAAATACATTTTAGCATATTTATTTTTCACTAGGGTAGGGTCATCTATCACTTTAAATACATTCTGAACCAGAACCAGCAGAGGCTGAAACATGGACTGTAACATTATCTGTGGTAGTTCTCGAACTATTTTGATTATACAGGTGAAGCTGCTAAACCTGACTTCCCTTGGATTTTATCTCTGTCTCTCTCGTTTCTCTAGTCTGCTGTCATGTCTGCAGCATTTGCAAAGTTTCATCCTAACCTGGTTATGGGTGGCACTTACTCAGGACAGATCGTCCTGTGGGACAACAGAAGTAACAGGCGCACTCCTGTCCAGAGAACGCCTCTGTCTGCTGCGGCCCACACGGTACGTGACGCTCACACATAGAGATGAGGCAAAGCAGTAGGTGCAAGAACCTGGAGATATTATTATTATTATAGTGTCTTAAAACTAAATATTGCATTTTTTTTTTATTTGTTTTATTATTTTTTACCCTTAACCTCACATTTCTGTTTTTCCATGCAGCACCCAGTGTACTGTGTTAATGTGGTTGGCACACAAAACGCTCATAACCTCATCAGCATCTCCACTGATGGAAAGATGTGCTCCTGGAGTCTGGACATGCTGTCTCAACCACAGGTACCCACAATGCCCTTCAAATACACATTCATGGTTTCAGAGTTTGAATATCACGCTTGAAGAAAGCCGCTTGCTTACTCAACCAGTAAAAACACTGAATATTGTGTACGAATCTTGTTGTCGTGAATATGTTGGCATCAGAAGCACTATAAAAGGCCCAGTGCGGAGTACAACCTCTTCCAAGCTGCTCACCCTGGAGTTTCCAAAAACACTGGCCAAACCGCAGTGTCAGATGTTAATGATTGGTGAAGCTCTGACTGAATTTAAATTGCGCATTTCTAATCTGTGGAAGAGGCTGTTGGCTGTGGTGTTATTGATGTGTGTGTCTGTGTGTGTCAACAGGACAGTATGGAGCTTGTGTTTAAGCAGTCTAAATCAGTTGCGGTCACCTCTATGTCCTTCCCTCTGGGTGACGTTAATAACTTTGTGGTGGGAAGTGAGGATGGATCGGTCTACACAGCCTGTCGTCATGGCAGGTAACACACACATGCAACACACTTATAATGTTATTGCAAAATTTTTGTAGTAAAGCTGGATATTGTGTATGTAATATATTCAGTTTATTAGTACTATTACAATTAGCAATTCTCGCTAGTTGCTTATTACTAGCATACCTATTATTAACGTATTGACTATGGATTAGTACTTATAAAGCACATATTGTACATGAGCATATTCTACATCCCTAACACTACCCAGTACCTAAACTTAACTACATTACTTACCTTAATAATGTTAATAATGACAACTGATCTCTAAAACAAAGTGTGACTCAAAAATCTTACCTTTTTATTCATTTTTTATTATATATATTTATTATACATTAATAAAACTATAAAAAAAAAATCATATTTATAATAATATTTTACATATAGAAAATATGTACTTGTCTTTTTATTTATTAATATGTAGTAATTTTGTGTATGTATACTATTATTCAGTATGGGGGTTAGTAGGATTTATTTTAATAAATAATAGTTTTATTTATTTGGGATGCATTAAATAGATCAAAGGTGACAGTAAAATTTGCGATGTTGCTACTGAAAATTCAGTTTTGCCATCAAAGGAATAAATAACTTTTTAAAGGAAAACAGTTTCTATATGAAACTATGAGTTATTTTAAATTGTAATAATATTTCACAAAATTACTTATGTTTTGATCAAATAAATGCAGCCTTGGTGAGAATAAGATACTTAATTGTACAGACTTTTGAATGTGGTGTTGAAATTTACTTAATTGTAAGTAAATAGTTAATAAATATGTAATTAGGAAATTTATATTGATTTCTATTAATAATAAATGTATGGTGTCTTCTGTGAGTGTAGAGCTTGAAACAGTTAAACTATCATGTTATAATTTGTTGTCTCTTGAATGTCCTGAAAGTTCAGATGCAAGTTTTCATTTCAAAAATATGAAAAGCGGTTTGTTTTTATGAATGGGATGTAGTTGGTGTGTTTATGTGTGCTGTAATGAGCTGAGAGCGAACGTTTCCTCTTCATTGGTATCGCTGTGATTATCTGATCCTCTACACACACACACTCAGCATCTCACACGGCTGTTTACCTCTCACAGTAATGAGCTCACACACACTCAGCGGTGTGTGTTAGTTGATGTGAAGTGTTAACTGACTGATGGAAACATGCTGAGATGCTGATCATTAAACCTCTGCCATTCTCTCTCTCTCTGTGTGTGTGTGTGAGCAGTCGGGCAGGTATCAGTGAGATGTTTGAGGGGCATCATGGTCCAATCACAGGCATTCACTGTCACACAGCAGCAGGACCCGTAGATTTCTCTCATCTCTTCCTGACCGCCTCGTTTGATTGGACCGTTAAACTCTGGAGCACCAAGGTAGCGCAGCATTCATAAACACTTGTTACATAACACTTGTTCTGAGTCTCTGGGCTGACTGTGCTCTGCTCTCTCTGCTGTAGAATAACAAGCCGCTGTACTCGTTTGAGGACAACTCTGATTATGTTTATGACGTCATGTGGTCTCCGGTTCATCCCGCTCTCTTCGCCTGTGTGGACGGACTCGGACGCATCGACCTGTGGAACCTCAACAATGACACAGAGGTCAAGCATTAAATATTAGCAAAGAAATGATGCACATATTCAGTGACGTATTTAATAATGATCCAAATTCATAATCAAACTTTTATCCACTACACTGAGAACCAAAATCAGATTTTGAGCATACATGCAAAACATTTTTCAGCCTGTTTAAAATAAAACTCATTTGCACGAAAAATGAATCAAATGCTGCGAAGTTACGGCGCTTTAGTGTTCAACTACCTTTATGCTATGAATAGCGTTAAACATTTTGAATGTTTTTAAAGATTTCTATTCCAAATAAATACTGTTCTTTTACAGGTTTAATTCATCAAGGAATTTAACACTGATGATGATAATTATTTCTAAATGAATTTTATTAGAATAACAGAAGAAATAAATTACATTTTGAAATATATTTAAATAGAAAAATTTAAATTAAATGTCATTTATATTTACAATAATTATAAAGATATATAAAAAAAAATTAAAAATAAAGATTTCATTAGTTAACATTTGAAAGGACTCCTTTAAAAAAATAAAATAAATAAATAAATAAATAAAAAATCTGGTCAACCTGAAAATCTTTTGTATTGGCTATTTACTATGACCATTTGTAAACCAGGACCTAAAAACTATAAGGGGCAGTTTTTTTTAGTTATACATCATCTGGAAGCTGAATAAATAAGCTTTCTATGTATTTATGGTTAAAATAGGACAATACTTGGCTAAAATACAGCTAGATGAAAATCTGGAATCTGAGGGTGCAAAAAAAATCTAAATATTGAGAAAATCGCCTCTAAAATTCTCCAAATGAAGCATTTAGCAATGCATATTACTAATCAAGAATTATGTTTTGATATTTACAATTGTGTATATATACATGGAACATGATTTTTGACATAAAAGATAAATGGATCATTTTGACCCATAAAATATATTGTTGATAACTGCTACAAATATACCCGAGCTACTGGTTGACTGGTTTATAATACAGTAAGCTTTACTGTATGTGTTTTACTACTTATGTTTTACTCATTGACAGTTTGAATCCAAATTGCAATAAGGCATCAGAGTGTTTGTTGATTTCTGTTCTTATAAGCTATTTCTGCTATACAAGAAAACCAGTATATGAAAAATGTACATTTTCTTGTGCAGCCTTGTCCTGTGTGTACTTTAACAAGTCTGACAGCCAGTTGCTTTCAAACATCAGCATGGAAGTGATGACACCCCTTCTCCTGTATGTTACACAACCTCTTTGTGACAAAATATATGACGTGGACGTATCAGATATTGACTAAACAAAGGGATCAAATTTCATCGCTTTAAATGGAGAAAGTAAATTGAACCTGTTTGTGTGTGTGTGTGTACAGGTGCCCACTGCCAGCATGTCGGTGGACGGCAGTCCGGCTCTGAACAGACTGCGCTGGTCTCAGTCGGGCAGAGAGATCGCTGTGGGTGACTCAGAGGGACAGATCCACATTTATGATGTCGGCGAGGTGAGACAGTAGAGTTTACTTTAAGGAAAAATTTAATTTGCCATCTATTAATCACCTTTATGTCATTCTAAAACTTTAATGGTACGCTCACACCAAACGTGAATGTAATTATTCACACAAGTATATCACATACAAAGCCAATGAAAAGATATGATGGGCAACTTGAATGACGCCTCAGTTGTGTCTTTCAGTGCAAGTTAAAAAAACGTTCTCATGCGAGGGTTAATTGACACGTCCAGTGGAATCAAATGAAAGAGATAATTATTGTAGCCATCTGAAGCATAAAAAAACAATTAAAATCAGTTGTAGTGGTAGTTGTATTTTATTAACATGACTACAGAGATGCTAACAGTAATAAACAATAATAATATCAGTATTTAAACAGCAGTGTTAGGTAAAATATACCAAACATGTTACCCATCCTCCTCTGGATTGTTGCTGTGAACATTGCCATTTAACTTTTCATCATATTTGGGACTTATAAAACAGGTACAAAACAGCGATTGTAGTTATGGTTGATGGTTGACGTTTATGTTTTTATTTGCACAAGTGAAATGAAAAACCTCCCGCAAGTGACGCGGTGCACATATTCACTTCACGTCTGGTGTGAACACACCATAACACCATATTATCTTCGGAACACAAATAAAAATACTTTTGATGCTTTCCGAGAGCTCTCTTACACTCCCATAGACAGCAAAGATCCTTACGTGATCAAGGTTCAGAAACATCAGCAAAATAATCCCTGTGACATCAGGGGTTAAACTATCATTTTACAAAGCGCAAAGAAAACAGAAATAACAACAATATTCTTGCTGTCTATGGGAGGGTCAGAGAGCTCTTGGATTTCATCAAAAATCTCTTCATCTGTGTTCCAGAGATGCATGAAATTCTCACAGGTTTGGAATGACATGAGAGTGAGTAATTAAAGACAGTATTTTCATTTTTAGATGAACTATCCCTTTAAGACACATCACAGACGGCTACACCGTAACACCTTTCTCCCTCGCTCCTGTTCTGTCACTGAGACAGTTGTGTAAAAAGCCCACTCTGCGCCTCTAAAGATGACATACACTACAATTACATGTCTGTCAGAGAGGGGCCCTAACAGCACAGCCCTTCAGGGGCCACAGAGGGCCTCTGTCACTCAGCAGATAGAGTAGAAGAACGAGATGGATGATTGTTAGGCAGGGGTCAGTTCACTCTGACAGTCTCAGAGTAGTTTGATCATCTGCTGTGTGGCCACAACAGACTTTACCTCTTTACCAAACGCTCTGTATTGTTTCTCTCTCTGCTCCATCACAGCAAATTGCAGTCCCCCGAAGCGACGAATGGACCCGCTTTGTGCGGACGCTGGCAGAGATCCACGAGAACCGCGACGACGCAGAGGAACTGGCCGCTCAACGCCTCGCCGCTTGACCGTCATCAAACCAGCAGATCTCAGAATGCTCTTATCACGTCTCTCTTTGGAAATGAAATTATTTCTGTGTGCAAACCTTTGATTCTGCCTCTTTGGAATAAAAATATGAAACATTGACCATAGGTGTGAGGCCCACGACCAGAAGCCTTAACATTTGCATGCAAAAAACAAAATCATAATGAATGTATCTGTTTCTATCCAGGTATCTCTGAGCGTGCTAAACTCTCAGCTTGTTATGCATAGCCAAATATGAAAGTACACTGGATCCCCAGAATTAAAAACTAAAAAGGAAACCGTAATTTTTGCATGAAGAAAGTGAAGCTGTTTTGTATGATTTTTTTATGACAGTTGAGCACATTTTTAAGTAAAAATAAAAAGAAAAAAAGTTTAAAGGAATAAATTTGCTGCCTCACATTTTGTATTGCAGGTTTTTAGTGTAATACTGTAATATAGAATTGGGTTGAGGGAATGTGCTTAAGTGCTAAACGTCATAAATGGTAGATGGTGTCATAAAATAGGCTTCATTTTCTTTCACATGTAATTGTTTTCTTTTTCCTTTTGATTTTGGGGTGAAATAGTTTTTTGAGAGGTTACCCTAACATCTGTACTATTCTCAGTACTAGTGAACTCTTGTATCATTTTTTTACTTGATCACAGAACGAGAGAATACGAGATCTGCCTCTTTCAGATCTTGTCAGTGGGTCATATTCAGCATCACAAATTGAGTTTAGTGAGTCTAGCTGTGGACCAAATGCTGGAATAATTTAGACTTTTTTTTTCCTGTTAATGATTGATCTTGTTCCTCTTCACCTCAGCAGAGGCACAATCACATATTTGTGATGCATATCAGTATAGCTGGTTCATTTTTACCATGACTATCTGAACTGTTTAAAGTGTCTCTTTCAGAGATCAGGGTCTTCCTCTTCCAGTGTTCACACCTGTTTAAAACGCTAACAGAAACTTTTGCAGAACCTCTTTAAATGTCTTTATATTTCTGAATGCGTTTTCTAAGCCAAATCTCTTGTGATTTACCTCCAATCCGTTTCAAGTCATCCTGTAGTATTTTGCAAGGAGAAAGGTTTGCAAAGATTTCAAAATGTTGCTTCCAGCTGTTTCCAACAGTATTCCTCGTCTTTAATGGAATGTCCAATAAATTCTGCATTTGAAATGTAACAATTGTAATTTATTTCAATAAATGACAATACAATAATCAAATGCATTTAAACCAAATATCCTAAGTCTGTTAATGTATGTGTGTGTGTTTTCATATTAACACATTTGTATTTCCTGTTAGATCCCATGTTTCCATAATCAGGCATAATCTTTAAAAATACTTTGGCCTTAATTTTTTTTTAATACTTTATAATAGTAATGGATTATAATAGTAGATAGTAGATTAGTAGTAGATTCAGCTTTGCCTCATAGGGAAAAATTGCATTTGAAATATATTCAGATAAAAACTATTTTAAATTGGAATATTTCACAATGTTACAGTTAATGTATTTCAAAATCAAATAAATGCAGGACTGATGAGCATATACTAACTTGTAGAAGGACTGACACTGAGGCAAAACATCCGATATCCAATATATAATATGAATACACAGCTCACTTCAAATGTCCAGCAGAATAAAATATTGGAGGCGTTGTGCTCCAAAGTGAATGTGAAACAGTCTCTACAGAAGGTCATTAGCAGATTGTGGAGATGATCTGAAAACGTGAAGAAACAAGAGCAGGGGTTGCGTCCCGCCTTTACTTCACGCTCCCTCAATCTCACACACATCTACCAGGCAGCAATTAGAGGAGTCCTACACCTGTGAAACCTCTCATTTTGCCATAGTGAGACATATCGGATGTGTTTGTTGCTCCTCTCGCGTCCGCAGAGCTCTGAAGCAGTCAATCACACCAGTGTTCGTTTTCCCGCCCGCACGGTTTGATGACATCAGCAGGGGTCACCGGCGAGCGGGAACACCTATACAACAAATCTATTACAATGCAAAGAAGCTCTGTCATAATTCTGCAGAAGAACCTCATCCTGCATTGCATCATTCAAAAAGGGTGTATAACCCTGACAGCAATTTAAAAAAAAAAGGGTGAGCTGCAATCCGAATTTGCTTTTTCATGCATTCATGTTTAGATATGGCCTGGAATGGAATATCTATGAGATATTATCTAACACAATATTTATAGTTGTATGTAGCCATATAGATGAAGGTCATTTTCAGGTGCGTACTTACTGCTGATATTCTATCTCATAAATGTGTGTATATACGCCAAATAAAAACAAAAACTCGTGGTAAAGATATGCAAAAATGGACTTTGGCGTGTATGCTACGCGATGGGATGTCGGGTTTTTTAAATGTTATAAATACGTTGCAGAAACATTTTTATAACGTTCATATGTCTCCTTCCAATGTTTTAAAAACGTACTTACCACGTCCAAACTGGTACTTTACAGTGTTAAATCTGAATATTCATCTTATTACCTGTGCTTTTTTACATTTCACCTTACTTGTAGCGCTGCTGACCTCTAGTTGTTGTCCATTTTATAAGCCTACGTTTATGTAGGCCTAATAATTTATACTACACCCAAATTTAGTCACTCCACTCATTGTATTTATTCACAAAGCATAAAAGTAATATGACATGGTGTAATGATAGAGACGGGGGCGTGCGGATCCAAATGTAAGCTCTTTATTCAAAATCATGGTCAGAACAGGCACGGTCAAAAACCATGGCAAACAGGTATGTCGGAGGCAGAGCACAAGAAAAGTTCAGTAGGTTAGTGGGGTCGATCGAGTTGCAAACAAAGTCCAAAATGGGGCAAGATAGAGCAGTAAATCCAATAAGAAGGCGAAGGTTGTGAAAACACACGGAAAACAAGAGAGAACAAGAACTTGGGTAAACGCTTTGTAGGAGATAAACACACAATACTCAGCGGTTAGGCTAATGGGTTAACGAGGGGGTGTAACTGATCAATTGTCATGGGAAGGAGTGGCTTCCAGACGCTCAAAATACAGTCCAAAAGGGAAGAGGAACCGGACCTGAAGCATAGAGCCACGGTGGGTGTGGATCGTGAAGCAGAGATAGTGGCACACGGGACCATGGCAGTGCGGGCAGAGCAGAGAGCCACGGTAGAGCCAGTCCGGGGGCCACAGCAGTGTGGGCAGAGCAAACAAAGCGAAGGTCCTCCGCGGCGAAGCTGGCAGAGCTGATGAACTCCAGGACAAAGCAGACAGAAGCAAGGCCCTCCCAGGCGGCGCAGATGAGAGAGACGCCCTCCAGGGCGGAGCAGATGGGACTGGAACAGAGAGTACAGAGAGGTTAACAACGGCCTCTGCGTCCGAGACAGTACAAGCTGCGAGTTCATAGGAAGGCCAAGGCGGAGCTGGCGGGACAGAGGCCCTCCAGAGCAGAGTAGGCAGGACAGATGCCTTCCAGGGCAGAGCAGATGACTCAGAAACCCTCCAGGGTGGAGCCGGCGGGACAGACGCTCTCCAGAGTGGAGCAGGCGGGACAGACACCCTCAAGGGCAGAGCAGGCAGCACCGAGCCCCACCAGGGCGGACCAGAAGGCCAGAGCTGAGCCGCAGGACACCAGGGCAGAGCCGGCGGTGCCACGACCCTCCAGGGTGGAGCTGGCAGAGTCACAACCCTCCAGAGCAAAGCATTCAGAGCCTAGGCCCTCCAGTGCGGAGTGAGAGCCCACCAGGGTGGTGCAGGCAGAACGGGAGCCCACCAGGGTGGCGCAGGCAGAACGGGCGCCCATCAGGGCGGCTCAGGCGGAAAGGGAGGCCAGGGTAGCACAGGAGACCAGGGCAGAGCAGACGTGACTGTAAGAGAGAGCACAGGGAAAACAATGATGGACTCTTCGGCCGAGACAGTGCAGGCTGCGAGGTCACAGGTGGCCTCCGTGGTCGGAACAGGGCAGGATGAGAGTTCAAGGGTGGCTTCTGTGGCCAGAACTGGGCAGGACAAGAATTCGAGGACGGCCTCTGTGGCCGGAACAGGCCAGGGCGAGCTGTTATCAGCCTCCATGGCCATGACTAGGCATGACGAGGACTTCGATACGGCCTCCTTAGCCGTGACTGAGCAGGACGAGAGGTCAATGGTGGCCATTATGGTCGAAACAGGGCAGGACGGGAGTTCAATGGCCTCCGTGGCCGTGACTAGGCATGACAAGGGCTCAGAGATGGCTTCCATAGCCGTGGCAGGGCGAGGGTTCTATGGCAGCCCTTCTGGCCATGATGGGGCAAAATGAAGTTTCAACGGCCCCCGTGGCCATGACAGGCCAGGACAAGGACTTGGAAATGGCTTCCATAGCCATGACAGGACTAGACGAGGGTTCCAGTGTTGGCCAGTGTTCTTCGCAAAAGCTGCTGGGTCCTGGTTGGCTGAGTATTCTGTAATGATGGAGACGGGGGGCGTGCGGATCCAAATGCAAGCTCTTTATTCAAAATCGTGGTCAGAACAGGCAGGGTCAAAAACCATGGCAAACAGGTATGTCGGAGGCAGAGCACAAGGAGAGTCCAGTAGGCTAGCGGGGTCGATCGAGTGGCAAACAAAGTCCAAAATGGGGCAAGACAGAGCAGTAAATCCAATAAGAAGGCGAAGGTCAGTACACAGTGAAAACACACAACAAAACAAGACAGAACAAGAACTTGGGTAAACGCTTTGTAGATAAACACACAATACTCAGCAGTTAGGCTAATGCACACAAACTGCTTTTAAAGTGGAGACAAGAGGGTTAACAAGGGGGTGGAGCTGATCAATTGTCATGGGAACCAAAAAGGGGGCAGAGACTGAACAGGGGAAAACTGAAACAGTGGGGAACACACTTCATAATAAGAGTCCTTAGAGTACAATGCAGAAACACAGACAGGGGTAACACACATAACAGTCCGTGGTGGAATGCCCTCTGGTGGAGCTCGATATATATATATATATATAAAATCAACAAAACAAAATGGTATCAAGTAGAACATGATAATTATGCAATCACTGGAAAATCTGAATATGAGCACATTAATAAAGTCCTATAAATTTCAGTGCATAAATCTTTTAATAGAAAAAAAACTGCACTTCATTTGTAATATGTAAAGAATTTAATTCCAACAAGTTACAGATAATTTTATTGCAGTTACAATAATAATCATAATGCAATCTTTTTACTTGTTTGCACTAAAATAGCCTACTTATATTTTAAGGGATTACTTTTTAACACAAATTACAGGTAGAACATGTTTAAATAATAAATACAGTTTATAATGTCTATTATTGTTTAATAAATACTATTTTAAAATATTGGCATACCTGATTTACAAAAAATATATTGTGTTAGCCATTTTTCAGTGCTTTTATTGCAAGTAGCATTGTTATGCCTGTAGGTGGCAGTGAGGGACTTAATGGGTTAGTTATTAGACCATTCATTCAGTGCTGATTCATTCAGTTGACTCTAGTACTGAGAGTAGGTTAGGAACAAAAAAAAACCAAAACATAATAATTATAATAATAACATAATTATTATAGTAATTCCATGATAACCACAAATTAACCATGGTTTTGGTACAAAAAAAGCTGTTTTAACTAGGGTTATACAAATAGAAATCAACACGGCAAAAAAAGTTAGGGGTTGGGTCACAGAATTCAGTACAACATTGAAAAGAAACAAGGTTGTAAAGAAATAAATTGTAGAAACCAGGGGTTCTCAACTCTTGAGAGATCCACTTTCCTCTAGCGTTTAGCTCCAACCTTCATCAAACACACCTGACTCTGTCTTTCTATTAGGACAGGGGTGCCCAAACTCTTTAATCCAACTTGCCTCAACACACCTGCAACAAAGTGGGGAAAATTATGCTTCACACTGGGTCACTTAAATAGATGTACTGTATTATAATTATAGCAAACAAAATTTTACGAATGTCACACCTAACATATTATGGTCAATTTACACTGGTAGGGTCAGTGTATTCACCCTGTTGGGAGTATGGCAGTGTGACTTAGCTTGTAGGTGTTTTGGGGGAAATAAATAAAAAAATAAATGTTTAATGCTTAAGTGCAATAAACATTCATATCCTAAATAAAACACATTCCCTATTCTTGCAATATTCGTGTTCATAATCATGATTAATATATGCATGCACCTAATTCTGAAGAGAACAAATAATATGCTAGTAGAAGCAATATGAAAAGTCTGGTGTGGATGGTGGATCTGGAATGGCGAGTCTCTTACATTCACAGTGCTCAGTACTTTTATTATCATCTGTGTCTCGTTTTCCCATTGTGTAGAATTAAATGAGATGTCCTTGTAGGACATACAAGATTAAAAAAAATATTTGATATTTATTTTACATGTATTTTTATGTACAAATATTTGAACAGTAGTGTATGTTTGAGGTTTTATTTTCTAGTAAGTGAAGTCACCGATTAAAAGTACAGTGGATACTTTCACGTTAAATAAATGAGTTTACTTCCATTTATCCATTGACAAATTGCCAGCAAAATATTTACGAAACTATAAAAGCTTGTCATTTACACATAATATGTGATTTAAAAGCAAAACCCTTCAAAAATAAGATCTAGCGTGCCCTCCACTAATATTGGCACCCTTGGTAAATCTGAGAAAAGGTGGCTGTGAAAATAAATCTGCATTGTTTATCC
>JAUMHE010000056.1:1137208-1153530 GCA_032359235.1 Enteromius mattozi
GTCATGACGTTTTTTAAATAATAAATATTTTTGAAACATTCACCCATCATTCCTTTCATTTCAGTGTCATGGTTTACATTAAGCTGTTAGCTCGTTATGACAATTTGAAACAACAATATCAATAAGTAGCCTATTATTAGATTCGAATATGTCAACTGAACAAGCAGAGACAACTGAAAATAAGCATTCACATATTACTTTTATGCCCTTTTGATAGGCTGGCTATATTAGCCTACTGCCACTTTTAAAAACGTTTTTAAAACGTTCTTAAAATGTTGTACTACAACATTACCTAATTGCAACCAAAATACAATGTTACAACAGTCAACAGTCTTTTTGTACTGTTGAGTTACCAAAAATCTGGCCTCTGAAGCAAAACCTGCTGAGATCCACTGTATAATGTAACATTTTTAAAATGCTGAATGTTTATGTAAAACATTCCTTTTTCAAAGAGTATTTTTCCACTCTAGTCCGAAAAGAGGTACTCTTCGTAATCTTCGTACACACACACCTGTTGAAATCAACCCTGTCTCATGCAGGGAAACTCCAGACTTGCTTTGGAAATCCCTTTAATGATCTTTGTCCAGAAGTTCCCATATGTTTTCAGTTCTGCTGAATTCTTTTTTATGAACACATTAATTCCCGAAACCTCAAGTCTGCTCATCTGCGAATGCTAATGCAAGCCAGCCCTCTGATTCACATTAAGACAACACCCAAAACAGACAGCAGAGCCGGTTTTAAAGCATTGTGTTTGAGATGGCACAGCTGATCCAGGAACAGCACAGAGAGGCTTTATGAGGCTGATTGTAAGAGGGCGGTGGAATAAGCCTGTGGTTAGACTCAAAATGAAGCCAAACCACGGCAGTATAAGTCAAGCAGAGAGAGAAAGAGCCCCGGCCACAAACACATACATGCACACACTGAAAAACATACGGGCAGAATAACACTGATGCCCACAAACACACACACAACTCTACTTCCCTTACTAAATCACGATGTGGAAGCAGGGGCATATATTTAAACTTTTAAACAAGGACATTTTATTAAAATATACACCAGTGAAAAAGAAGTGTGCTTAATTGTATTGATGTGTACTTGTGGTGTACTTCAAATCTTAAAAGTACTCACTGTATAATATTAATGAAATAAAAGTGTACTTAAAGAGAGTCCACAACATTACTATGTTTAACACACTTAAATGCACTTTTAATTAATTAAAATAAAAAATTATTTAGATGTGTTGGCTAACATTCACATCATCATCATCATCTTCAACAGCAGCACATGTAAAGTAGCTGTATTCTAATTTTAGATGTAGTGTGTTATTCAATAAAACATTTAATGATAATATATTTTAAATGTATTCAATCTTCATCATTACAAATGTGTTATATCAAATATATTTCAATACATGGCATTAAAAGTTTCAATATAAATCAAATGATAGTATATGTTTGGTTACCATGCAGTACTTTATTTGAAAGAAAATAGAAGTAATTATGAAATTACATATAAATTACATACTGACTATTATACATAATACAGTAACATGTAACATACAGTAACATTAAGTGCCCAAAAACATTACAGTCACTTAATATTTAAGTATTTTATTCTAATTACATTATATTTAGTCAATATGTTCATAATAAGTACTCTTTATATCTTTTTTTATTTGCTTCCAAAAGACATATGCTCCCATCCTCTATTAAATCTGCAACCCATATCCAAAAATACAAGGGAAAAAAAAACTATTTGGAATATTCTGTTCTATCATTCAAAAATTCCCTAGCAACCACTGAATGCTGTAGTATGGAACCACATAACAACACACTAGACCTGTTTTACATGCACAAGCAACAGATTTTAAAAATCTTGAAATAGATGATTTACAAACGTGGCTCTAAACTCAAGAACATGTGTGTGTTTTGCACTGTTTTGAACTATGAATCATGGCAATAACAAATAAATATTCCTCAGTTCATCCAAAGGCATCTACACTTTCTTTAGATATTTATAGATGCACTGTATTTCATGGGATTGTTTTCTTTATAATAACTGAGTAAAAACAAACATATTGAGGGTCCTTTAAGGACTGAATTTGCAGGGTTGTATGGGGATAGGTTGGGGCGTTTGAGGCAGACAGTTTGGCCCCTATTTTTTGTCACATCAGGATCGTGCACCCCAGTAAGTGTTTCTAAATCAGCTACATAAACCCTAAAACAAAGGTCTCTTTAAGGCGTGATGTCACTGTGTCAGAGTGACAGAGCGGGCGGAACAAGCGTCCATTCAGAGCAGAAACACAAAGGTCAGTCCAGATCAGGGTCGGTGTGAGATGGAGCCTGGCGGGTCCTGACCTCCAGCACCGCCCTCTCTTCTCTTCACGTCTTCCCCTTCAGGGCCTCTCCTCACTGGGCCCGTGAGCCCAGCTCGCCCCTGCTGTCCCCAGAGAGAGCCTGGGGCGGCACGGCCTCTGACTCGGGAGCATCTATCACTGCTCCGGGACCCTAATCAGGGCCAAAGAGGGGCTGACGTGACACCCGGGGTCGAGTCCTACTCTGTAAACATCCGAACGGTTTCCTTAAAAAGGCTGTAAGACTGTCCGTCAGAATCCGAGAGGGATATCCGCTACTCTAAAAAAAGATCCTATCCATCTTTTGACTCATTAATTACTCCTCTTAACTACCCCAGTGATCTATCAATAGTGCTAATTAGTCTGTTAGCGTAACTGTGCTGGATGGCTACAGCACGTGGCAGGGGAAACAAAATTAAACCAATCCTGCCTTTTTAACAGTTTTTAGCTTTCAGTATTTTAGTGTGATTAATAATTTATTACATGGCCCAATTACAGCAATAAAGCAATATCAGCCAGCTATGATGACAGCTCTCGGAGTGATCTGCATGATAATCTGTATACATAAAGTATATATAGTGTGTGCATGATAATGTTAATGTATTTGGTTTTGCCGGAATATACCAAGACTTGCTACTGCCAACACATCCTCAACATGCTGCTGTGACCATGTAAAAAAAATACTCCCATATCCCCTCATAGCAGATCTATAGGTGGAGCTGGGGAAGGTGGAGGGTTTCTGAAGTGCACTGCTTTAATATCAAGCAGCAAAACAAACTGTTTTGTACAGCTAAAAACAGCAGAAGCTATACTCATAGAATTTACAAATGGTGGTGCCCATTTTTACGTCAAGAAAAAGGTGTGCATATATATACATAGTCTAGTTTTGAAACAACGTGAACTGAAATAATGGTGTTTAACATTTTAGGTGAAAATTGCATTACCACAATTCTGCATAGGAATCTCCAACAATCAGAAAATCAGAAAAAGCAAATCACACCAAATGAACTCTTCAGTACCTGCACCACAAATGTTGTGATAAAGTCATGCTAAATCCACCACTATCATCCTAAATTTGAAACTAGAACTAGAGTGTCCCATATTATGGTATGTTAGTATCCTGATGGTCTGTTTATGGTAGAAATTTGAAGCGTAGACTTTACTAATCGATAAGAGTGCTACTTCTCTTCTCTCCAGTACTGCTGGAGGGGGTTGTCCAGCAGAGTAAATTAACTCAACTGAAAAGATAAAGAATACGAGTACATTAAGTGTGACACTATGATTGACAGGCCAGTTTACAGTGACAGGAAGCACACAATTGATGGAGTTCATGCAATTATGGAATGGTATGTATATGTCCCAAAACATTTCTGCTATAGGATCCAAAGTCTTTTCGTGTCTATATAACTGTATAATACAGTTAAAAATGTACAAATGTTAATGTTAACATTAACAAACGTTGTTGTTATTTGAAAAAGCATCATAAAAATAATAAATTACCTGAAATAAAAATTTAAAAACCCTAAACTTACCGTACAAATATGTATATGCTATTTACAATGTACAATGTAAAACTAAAACTGAAATAAAAAATAATAAAAATAATAGAAATATCAACAAAAATTAATAAATACGACACAAAAGACAATGGCTAAAACTTTAACTGCATATTAAATGAAAATAGTGACTCATTATATGTATATATAACTTGTTTTGTTTTACTGAATATTTAGAGTTTAGTTTATTGAGGTTTTTCTTTGAATCACTAACCCTCATTATTAGTAGTGATTAGCATTGAATGGAAATTTCTAATGTATTTTGTAGAAGCATGTTTAATATTGTTGAGCATGTGTGTTGGTGGTTTCCACATGCCATAATAGTGAAGTTCGCAGGTATAAACACTGCTGTCAAACTCAATAGAGTCACAGGGCAGTCAGTCAGCCGGGGTCCTGCAGGGCATCTTGCCCCAATTATGGCCTGACAGAGGTCAGCGCCCCGCAGACCTGACTCTCCTCTCTCTTTGACACACCTACCAGCCTACATGAGCACAATTAGCATCTGATAAAAATAGTCTAGAGTTATGCAACAATCTTCAAAACGGCTGTGAATCAGAAGGTACTGGTCAAATGTGAACACGTCAATAAATAGTTTTTATTAAGTGACCAAAACAAGTAGTGTTCGACTGATGTTTGACTCAGTGTTTTTCAATAGCTGGCAACCCTAACAATATTAAGAGAGCAGGATGGCTGATATAACACCAAAATATAAGCCTGTAAATACTGTATTTGAAATGGGACAAACACAAAATTGTGGAAATTAACATAAAATTTGACTAATAGAATTTGTCAAGCAAATGTGTTATTTACCACGTTAGAATCAATTCAAACTTATAGTAGAGTTATTCAGCTTTCACACAGAAAAAATAATTACAAAATTTCTGGGGGGAAAAAGGCGATTTTATTTATTTATTTTTTTTGCAAAACTCGTTGCTTGCTGTTAGGGTGTTGTAGGTGATTGCCTTGGCTGTGCGGTTGCTATGATGCTCTGAGTGTTTTTCACCATGTTGCTATGCTGTTGCTAGGGCATTATTAAGTGGTTGTTTACTGCACCAATTGAAAACAGGCCTCCACAAAGCTGAGGGCTCTGGGTGATTTTGAGTCCTGACTGAGTGTCTATCTTTGTTCTATTGTTTACTAGGTAAAATGATTATAGCATGAAGATTAATAAGGGTCAGAAAACAACACTAAAAAGTCACTTTACCGAAACTAGTATATATGATGCTTCTGGCATTAGTGGGACAGTGGCGGTAGTTTCTAAGTGTGAATTTATCCCAAACATTATTCTGCAAGAATGATGCCTCACATCTAAGGCAATTATACTACCGCTGCAATAACTTAAAGCAGGATGTAACATGATTTTTTTCTAATATATATATATACAGTATATATATTCTAAAGTGAGTTCTAGATATGTGGTTGTGTGTGTTTCCAAAGTGAAGTGAAATTGGGCAATAGGACAACATTTGCCAGACAACAACTCTGTGTAAAAACACAGTGAAAGTATTAACTGTATAAATTTTTAGGTAAAACATATTTTAATAATCTGAAGAAACCCACTATTTTCCCACCATCAAAGAACTTTTGTTGAATGGAAAGGTTCCATGGATGTTAAATGTTCTTCATGGAACCATTAATGCCAATAAGGAGCCATTGTTTTTTAGAGTATATAGTATATATAATATATAAGAATATATAATGGGCCATTTTTATGATAATGTTTTAGTTTCAAAACTTGAAAGTCTTCAAAACGTAATTATTTTATAGTGTGGTTTGTATAAGAATATTATAAATGAAGGATTGTATTTGCTTAACTGAGCTGGTGGAAGTGCTGAGTCTGACCCCTGTCTAATAATGAAAAGCAAGACCATAATTCAAACAGAGAAAGAGAGAGAGCTGTTTAATCAGAGCATGGTGTGATGGAGGGACTGTGAGAGAGATAACTTAAAGAGAACAGCACTATGGAAGAGGGTACAAAATGCCAGATGCAGAGACAACAGTAGATGGCAGTATTGATCTCCTTCATCAAGTTTCTAAAATCGGTTCTCTGTCTCTGTTTCTCTGTGTGTGTATGTGTGCGTGTGGATTAGCAGAGTGTAAGGAGGCGCTCTCTCTGGTTTATCTCTGTGCTGTTGACATCTCAAGAGAAAAGAGTAACACTAACCACTGGCCCATAATCCCCTGGGAGGCAGACTGCTTTCTAAAAACACAGGTCTGTCTTTCAGCGGTGTGCGTACAATGCTGTGAGAACATCATACTCTGTGGCTGGTGCATAATCTTCAGATTTGTAAAATAACTTATAATTTGTAAAATAACACAAATTCTCTGTGGTCTCTCTCATTGTCCGTGAATCAGCAAGTACCACATGAATCACAGAACTGACTAGGATTCTCAGAATCAAACTCTTTGTGTGCATAAACTCAGCTGACTCCATAAAAGAATTGTTTATACAGTTTCACCTAAGCTCTAAATGTATCTCTCGGCCCAGTCTCTATCAGTAAACTATAAGAAAACGATAGCTGAAATACAAAAATACTGTTTTTGTCTTAAGGCATCGATATTGGTCTCTCAAATGACAGTAACAGAGCTGACATAATGCTGGTTGTAGGACAGCTGCATGAGTTACGCAACAATCAAGTGGTGGTTAACAAGTGGTTAAATACTTTTTAGATTCAGATTAGACCATTTTACATTTTTATGTAACTGACTTTGAATTTATGTAACTGAAAAGTTTTTTTTAGGTGATTTACATTTAAGACAATTCTAAGCAGTCAATGCAATCAGCCACTGATCTATCACATGGTAACAGAGCTGTCCTGGGACTTTCCTACTGTACAAGTTTTAAAATGTATGTATAATAGAATGTCTGTTAAAGTGATTTCGGCTAAAATGTAATAAACAGTAACAGAGCTTAGAGTATTGTAACTGATAGTAACAGAGCAGACAGACTCTATTACTCTTAGATGTAGCATTAAAGGGATACTCCAATGTCTTTCATACTTTTCTGGACCTTGACAGTGTTCATTGCTTGGCAGTAAATGGGACAGTCACAAGCCTCTCGATTGTCATCCAAAATATCTTAAATTGCATTCTGAAGACAAATAAAGCTTTTACAGGTTTGGAATGACACGGGGGTAAGTGATTAATTACAAAATTTTCATTCTGGGGTGGAGTATCCCTTTAACTAACCTGAATATAACAGACATAATAGTAACGAAGCTGATTTTAACACACCTGAAAGTGAAAGCTGATAGTAAAAGGACTGACAGTTATCTAATTGAGCTGACAGTAACATAATTGATATGATAGTAATGCATGTTCATAGTAAAAATTAGATAACTGTGTTTATTATAACAGAGCTGATAGTAACAGAGGTGACAGTAACAAACTTAAAGAATAAAAAATAGCAAGAGCAGACAGTAACAGCTAATAGTTTAAAACTGTAAAAGATACAGTAGAATATGATAGTAACAGAGCTAATAGCCACATAACCGGCAGCAACAGAGTTGATAATAATAGAGCTGATTTAAATATAGCATGCAGTATAGTAACCAAGCTGATTTTAACCCATATAACTGTAACAGAGCTTACTAATAGTGAAAGAACTGACTGTTACCGCACTGACAGTAACATAGCTGATAGTGACAGTAATAAACCCACATATAACAGACATGAAAACAACATTATTAGCTGATTGTAACAAATCTGATAGCAATAGTTTATGTCTAGTAAACAGAACTGACTGTAACAAACCTGAAAAAAAAAATCTCTTAGTAACAGAGTTGAAAGATCTTATGTTAACTTCAGTGTTGGAAAGCTTTGGAAATGTAATAGGTTACAGATTACATGTGTTACCCTATTTAAAATGTAATAAGTACTGCAATTAAAAGCGTAATGTAACTGATTACATTTAATAATTTTGTATAACTTTTCTACATGTTTAACAAATGTTTTGTTAATCAGACTGTTAATCATTTTTAAACATTTAAAGCAGGGAGGGTTAACTTTACATGTGTTTGTGTGTATATATATTAATTAGTGATGCGCGGATGGCGGTTATATCCGCGGGTGCTGCAATTCCTACATATTTTACGAGGTGGCTAATTCATACAGATTCGTACGACCTCACTCGTACGAATTCATACGATTTCTTCTAAATTGTACGTATTTTACGAGTTGCCAATTCGTATGAATTTGTACGAATGACCTAAACCTAACCCCGCCCCTAAACCTACCCGTCACGGGGTTTTAGACAAATCGTAAAAAATCGTACGAGTGAGGTCGCACGAATTATACGAATTAGCACGAATTGTTGACTGTGTTGGGATAATCCGTGGGTCGGGCGCGCGGGTAATAAAAAAAAATAATTTTGATTAATTGCGGGTGGATGAGAAAAATAAATCATTAATGATGGAAATATTTACTACATTCTCTAAAAGTGTTTGAAACGCATTTTTTAATCAGGAGGACAGACAAGGTAACTTAATTTTTGTGATCGCCTGGTAGGGAAGTTGGTGATGGAGATTCCTGTTGCGTACTATGAGCGTTCAAACTGATCTGTGTCCCGTATTCCTGTCGACTAACCAGCCATGACATTAATTATGAATTTATCAGTCGTTTACATGCCAAAGTCAAATATTATGCCACACAGAAACATAAAATCGTGCTATGCGCACTTTCATGAGGTAGGAACTATAAAAAAAATAATTTGTTTAGTTTGTTCAGTTGTGCAGTTCATTAATTTGGTTTTGAAGTGGTAATTTAAAGCTTTCTATATATGCAAGTGATGACACTCGCGCTTCAGCTTCTGTTGCATATGCGTCGAACAGCAACATTGCGATATGCTGTATGAACTGTTTTATATCATATATTTTATTTTAGGCAAGTCGTGATGATTTAAAAAGGCTAAATTAAAATCAAACATTGACTATGATCAATTCGCTGACTCTGACCAAAAAAAAATAAATAAATAAATTCTGAGAAGCGCGCGTACCCTCAGAAGAAATCCTCCAGGCGCCTCTGGTGTAGTGTAGTCGTGTATTAAGTTAACGTTACGAGGTTTTGTCCCATCTTCCACGCCGTGCCAACTGCCAAGTCACACCAGGAGCGAAGCAACTTGGTTGTAGCCAAAATGTAATTAATCGGTTATGTAATGGCATAAAACGAGTTGCTCCCCAACACTGGCTACCTCTGTAGAAGCCATAGAAGCTTTCATAACACAGCAATCTCAAAGCTATTTTTATACCTGCGCTGACCTTCAATGGACCCGCTGGACCTTTGGTTCTGTATGCAGGTCTTCACCAGGTCCATGGGGTTACACAGCTGGTGCTCCTGCTGCTGCTCAGGACAACCCCAAAAATCTGTCAATCAAACCTTGAGTATCTCCATCAGTATTCAGACACACGCACACATACACTCATAGTCAAAATATGAACTCTGAACTACACACTCACACAGAGACAGAAGCACACACACTCAGAGCACATGTCAATCAAAGTATGAGTCTGAACTTCCTGCTGCCCCAAACATGCAAATGAGAGTGAATCTGTTTGCAGGGCAAATCTGCAGGCCAAGCGTAATGGCTATTGATGCAATTTCTCACCCTTGTTCTCCCTCTCATTCTCTCTTTACATCTTTCTGTCTCTCTTATTTACGATTTGTGGAGCAAAATAAAGGTGTGTAATAGTTCCCCCCAAAATGGAGATGTTTTGCAGAATGTTCATGCTGCTCTTTTCCATACAAAAAGTCATATGGCCTTTGAACAACAACTGATTTTATTATATTAGTTGGAAATATTTATAAAATAACATTTTTATTCACTGTGAAAGTAGTTAAAGTTGTATGTGAAGATGGTCTGTGCTGTTTATAATGATCTTAGTTTAACAAAAGTAGATGTGTATGTGTGTGTCTGAGAGAGAAAGTAGGGCTGTGTGAATGAGTGAGAGTGTACTTTATGTACTCCAGCTCTGTGTGCAAAAAATGTTACTGAATGTGTGTTTGTGGCAGACAACACTGCTCTTTTGATTTGTATCTTTTGTTACCTGCTCAGGAGACATTGTCACGAGACACTGTTGCTACATTCTTGTATATGTGGGTTTGGTAAGAAAGCATCTGTCATCGCCATCAATGGGAATGTACATGAAGTCATGAGTGCAGCAGCAAGAGTAAGTCTCAGAATTTCTCTCGGGTGAGAGCTAGTGCAAAGACTTTCGAAAAAGAAGAGAGATATAGTTCTGTCTTTATTGCGTAGTAAACTGGAAAGTGATATATCGAGTATATAGAGTTCGATACTTTTTAGGTACCGACCGAATTGCCTCGATACAACTGAGTATTGTCGTTCGGTACCCAATTTCGATACCTAAAGGGGTTAATCTCATCAGCATCAGTGAGCCAATAAGACTGCAGCACTAGACAGTGTGTTTGACCAGAAGTGTGTAAAATAAAAGTCTATTGTAAGAATAAATAATAATGCACTAGTGTAAAGACAGCATAACAGTTGTGTAAACTGAACACTCTTTGAACTTTATTTAAACTAATTGCATTGTGTTGGATATATATTTTTTCTGTGCAGTGGCTCAGGAGATGAGGTTTTGAGTCTGTAAAAATGTCAACAAACTGAAAAAAAAAGTTTTTTGAGATAAATGTAATTTTGTTGAAACTGTTTTCATAAAATCGGTCTCGAAAAAAGTATCGTTCAGGAGCCAGTATCGAACTCAAGGTATCGGTATCAAACATTTTTGAACGATACCCAGCCCTATATATATATATATATGTATCAGTGCTGTCAAATGATTAATCGCATCCAAAATAAAAGTTCTTGTTTACATAATATATGTGTGTGTACTGTGTTTGACAGCACTGTATATTAAACAAGACAAAATCAGCACGTTAGAGTGATTTCTGAAGGATTGTGTGACACTAGAGTAATGATCCAGGAACACATTTGTAATAATATTTGAAATATTACTGTTTTTATTGATCAAATGCATGCATCCTGAACACAAGAGACTTTCTTCAACAAGGATCATGTGACACTGAAGACTAATGACTGTTGAAAATTCACTTTTGCCATCACAGAAGTAAACTGCATGTTGAAATGTGACCCTGGACCGCAAAACCAGTCATAAGGGTTATAAAGGTTTATAGATCTGAATGAACAAGCTTTCTATTGAAGTAAATATTGAGAAAATCACATTTTAAGTTATCAAAATGGAGTACTTAGTGATGCATTTTAATAACAGAAAATTAAGATTTGATATATTTACGGTAGGAAAAACATCTTCATAGAACATGATCTTTACTTAATATCCTAATGATTTTTGGCATAAAAGAAAAATCAATAATTTTGTTTGTCTACTGCTACAAATATATCTGTGTAATATAAATAATATAATTTGTCTTATTTATCTCCCAATATTGCTTTATTATCTTATTTTATAACTTCTACATTTGTATTTTATTTCAATAAATAAACAATACAATAAACAATGGGTCATGAAAACTGCTGTAATGGAAGGAGTGTATGTGTGGGGTTGTGTAAGTGTGTGCGGTGAGCCCTCAAGCATATGTGTGTACAGTATGCATTATTATACGTTGGTCTCCTTGTATCAGTTTCCTCCGCCATAATTAGCAAGAGATTCCTCTGCGGTTCCAGAAGATTTGAGCCATCCGGATTGGAGGCCTCCAAAGCTTTAGATCAGACCCACGCTGTCAGTCTTGTTCTCTGACGGGCCGGACAGCTATGGTTACCCACCCCGCAGAGGACAGACCTCACTCACCTCCCACAGCAAAAACCAGACATCACAGCCAGAGCGGCCGAGAGACATGACGACTGCACTGGAGAGAGAGAGAATGAAATAAGTTTGTAAAACTATAGAAGGCAGTTCAAACCCTGGATGTTTCAGAGGATGTGGAATGTGTTCGAGGCGCCTGAGTTTTTGGGACAGTGAGACATGGAGACACAAACACAGCTTGATCAACGTCATGGACAGCCACAAATGACCAGCTTCTGGCATATGACTCCTCTGAGCTGCCACAGTTTAACCGCCGCTGTTCCTCAACTTATAAAAACTTGTTATAAAAAGTTATCCTCAAGTTCACCTTTGTGAATCAGATAAGGCATAGTGCATAAGAAAATTTCCGTCATCATTTAATGATCCTCCTGTTGCTCAAATCATGTGTGATTCACATTCTCACAAGGTTAGCTAACAGACCGTTCAGCCCTTTTCATACTACTTTCATGTTGTCCTTTTTTAACTGTAGTCACCATTTACTTTCATTGAAAAAGGGCAATTAAAAATAATAGTAATAATAATAAAAGTCCCAGTTACACATTATTTTAAGGTGTCCTTGTTACAGTGTAATTATGCATTTAAGTACCCAGTAATATTAATTAACTACATGTAGGTTATCTTTGTTACACGTTACATGTATGTAATAGTCCACAATTATGCATAATTACATGTAATAACCTTAAACCAAACCCTAATCCTAACCCTAAAATATAGTAAGTACAATAATATTTAAATGTATAATTACAATGTAACAGGGACACCTTAAAATAAAATGCAAGCAATCTTTTTATACGCTGTTATTTTATAGAAAATCTTACAACTTTTATAGTATTTTTAATAATATTTATATAATTGATATTAGTTGGACCCACCATGCTGGCTGAGAGTGTGGGTGAGAGAAAAGGTAAGAAAAAATTATTTAAAACCTTTTCCTTTTTTAACTTCACAGTTCAGGTTTTTGTGGTTAGACTTCAGGAGGTCAGACGGGGTATTGACATGTTTAATGCTTTCTGAAAATCATTGAGCTCTGGTGAGGAAGGTGAGCAGGGTGAAAGGTTTAACCTTCTATTTCCTTTCATCACATTTCTCTCCATCCTCCAGAAGCTGGGTGAGAGAGCAGATTTGGGTGATTATACCTGTGGGATTTACCCTGTGCACTGAATCTACATACGACACAGCAGTGTACTCTACAGCTGGGGCTCACAGCTCTCTCTCTCTCTCTCTCACACACACACACACACACAGCTGTTTTTACTGTAGGGCAGAATGCTAACGAGCCTGTGCTTTGATCAAACAAGTCACTGTAATTACCCACCCAGAGAGACCTGTGTGTATGTGTGAGTGTGTGTTGAAGAGCAGAGAGAGGATAGCCATAACTATTAAAAGGACTGGATTTTGCCCATGAAAATTCACTGAACGACAATAAATGTGACTACAGCTTTAAAAAATGGTTTGCCTTAAACTGAACATTTACTCATCCTCAGGCCGTCCAAGATGTAGATGAGTTTGTTTTTCACTTGCTCAGCAATGTATGCTCTGCAGTGAATGGGTGCCGTCAGAATGAGAGTCTAAACAGATGATAAAATCATCACAATAATCCACACCACTCCAGTCTCTCAGTTAACATCTGGAGAAGTGAAAAACTTAATGTTTTAAGAATAATTTTTTAAAATTCCACCTTTAATGAGTTTTTTACCTTAAAACAGTTGCTTTTGGCTAAAATATGAGTCTATCAATAACATTGCTTTCTCCAGCAAAAACGCAAATTGAATTGGGAATATCAAGAATTGAGAAATATGCAAACACTCCAAAACAAGTGTTTTGATGTTTTTATCAGCTGCTTGAACTCTATCTAAAGCCATGGATGAAATTTTACAGTTTCACCCAAGTTTTTGGGTGAACTATGCCTTTATTGTAGCATTTCATTTATCACCTGGAAAGAAAACAATCCCAGAATGCAATGCATCAAGCTTGAATTATTAAAATACGTTACATTTATAAAGAAGTGTAGGTCATACTGTATATTAGGTGGCCTTAAAGGAATAGTTAATCCAAAAATGAAAATTCTGTCATCATTTACTCACCCTTGAGTAGTTCCAAATCTGTATGAATTTCGTTCTTCTGCTGTACACAAAGGAAGATATTTTGAAAAAAGTTTGTAACCAGGCTGTTTTGGGTCACCATTGACTCCCATAGGATTTATTTTTCCTACTATGCAAGTCAATGGTGACCCAAAGCCTGGTTACAAACTTTCATCAAAATATAGCTAGATGATAACGGTCTAAAAAATTAAGTACAAAGTAAAAACATGTATGAACATAATAAGTACATTGTATAAAAAGATTCGTTTAAATGTAAATACATCAAAGTTAAGGCCACCAAATATAAAGTATGACCTTATGAAGTGACCCAATATTTCAGTTTGGACCCTATCTAAAGCTGTTTTTCTCCTTCTCTCTGAACACTCACACAGAACAGACCTCGCCTGAGGATCTTCACATAATAACGCAGCAGAAAGCACTGCCCTGATAAAAGCACCTATTAAAGACTCTCAGATGTGAGTCTGTGTGTGTGTTTGTGTGAAGTATGCATTCATGCAGAGCGAGCACGACAAACCACTGCTGCAGGAAATTGGGGATATTTTATTCTTCAATTAGTTGTATGTAATGCTGGATTAGAAAGGAGTGCATGTCCCTGTGCTAATTCTGTTTTGGAGAAAGCCTGTGTCATTTTCCCCGTAATAAGCAGGCGATTATGGCATTATAGAGGATGAGAGACCCAGGAGATTAAAGCTTCCTTTAAAACCTACATCATAACAAAAGGGAGCAACTGAAACTCTGAGACTCACAGGAAAGGAAAATCACAAATGAGATCTTATCTTTGCAAAATCTGACATGTTTCTCCTAGACAGCCATGAGATTAAATGAAGAACAAAAAAATATATATATTTTTAAGTCTCTTACTTCTAAAGGAAACACATATTGTTTTTATGTTACAGTAATCTCAATAATGTCTCAAGGTGTTTCAGAATCATTACATGTTTGTTTTATAGCTCTGATGTATAACTGTATGTCAGCTAAAGTTAATACTGAAAGCTGTTTTTTCACTCTGTGGTATAATTTTCTATTTATTGACCGTGACCAAACCTTATTCATATCATATAGTGCCGTGTTTGATTCGAGTGCTGAGGTGGAGGGTACGATTTTTATCGTAGCCTAAGTTAAATTTTAATCTGTTTCTTAAACAAAACTATTGTTATTTTAGAATTTGGGACTCACCCAAGCTGCATTTTTTAATATTGTGGAACATTATTATTATTTCTCTGACCTTTTGAAGAGTAGTGTCACTGTTTCACACACAAAAAAATTAAGTTGCACAACTTTTTAACATTGGTAATTAATAAGAAAAGTTTAAAATCAGTGTATTATAATTATTTCTTAGACAATGAAATACATAAAAAATACAGTTCCCTCCATTTATATTGGCACCCTTGGAAAAAATAAAAAAACAGCAGAGGTGGCTGTGAAAATAAATCTGCAATGTTTAGAGTCCTTGATCTTTCGTTCCACAAATTCATAAAATTCTATCCTATCATTGAAGTAAAACAACTGAAAATGGGGAGAAAATCTTATGATAAAATAAATGTTTTTCTACAATACATGTTGGCCACAATTATTGGCACCCCTGGAAATTCTTATGAGTAAAATATCTCTGAAGTATATTCCCATTTAAATTCACAAAACTGAGCACTCCAGGGTGATTATATATAGGGGGGAAAACAAAGCCCAAATTCCTTTAATCAACCATCACAATGAGAAAAAAAAACAAAAAAATATATATATTGCTAAATATATAGCAAAAGATAATTGAGCTTCACAAATTAGTGAAGTGGCTTTAAGAAAAGAGCTAGAGCAGTGAAAATGTTAGGAAAATGGAAAAAGACGTTTGTCCTCTTAATATCCTCCTAATGCATGGTGAGGAGAGTTTGAGTGGCTAAAGACTCTTCAAGGACCACAGCTGGAGAATTGCAGGAAATAGTTGAGTCTCGGGGTCAAAAAAATTGTCAAACAGCCTTTACATCAGCACATGTTGTTTGGGAGGGTTTAAGAAAAATTCTCCTCACTCATTCAAAAACAATCTCCAGCATGTTCAGTTGTCAGACAGGACTGGAACTACAAATGGGACTAGCTTCTATGATCAGATGAAACTAAAAAATGAGCTTTTTAGCAGCAATCACTCAAGATGGGTTTGGTGAACACAGGGATAAAAAGTACCCCATGTGTACAATGAAATATACTGCTGTATTTTTGATGTTGTTGGCCTATATTTCTGCTGGAGGTCCTGGACATGACATTATGGATTCTATCAAATACCAACAGATTAAAAAAAATATCAATAATTCACTGACTCTTATAATGGGCCATGGTTGGATCTTTGGGGCAATAATTCAAAACCAACATCAAAATCAGCACAAAAATGAGTCACTAAGCATGCCATGACTCTCTCAGTCCTCTGACCTGAACCCTGTAGAAAACAAGTGAGGTGGAGCTGGTATTCTGAAGGATCTGGAGAGATTCTGCATGAAGGAATGGTCTCTTTTCTCTTATCAGGTGTTCTCCA
>JAUMHE010000056.1:1164197-1181629 GCA_032359235.1 Enteromius mattozi
AATCATCCTCCATGAAGTACAGCACCTCGACATCTTTAATAATGATTTAATGAGGCAAATACAAAAACTGAAACCATAATGGTTGAAATCAAACTTTTGATGCTTGTTAGATTATTTTGAGCCTTTATCCTCACAGACAGTCACATTTTGTGCTATTTAAAAACAATAAACGTTAACGCCGTAACGTTTCGCAAATCTGATGCTGCTTAGATGAGAACAAAAACGATGCGGGTTTCGCTCCAATGGCGTTGGCGAGCGGAAGCACGTGGGTAAACAGGAAGTAGTTTCGGCATTTGGCGGGTTGAGCAGAGAAGACGTGCAGAAATGGCGGGTGAGTGTGAAAAGCCTTTATAAAAGCTGCTCTGTTTTATTGCTGCTGCTGTCATGAAGCGTGTGTGTTTGTGTGATGTTAGAGCTCGAGCGGTGCTGTGTGCTGATGTCCGGGAGCAGATAGAGTACAGAGGAGAGAGGGATTTAGCTGCGGCTAATCATGCTAATCATCACACAGATGAGCAGCACATGTTTGTTTACATGGTTATGTGTTTGTTTTTAATGCCAGATATACTAACACACACGGACTCACAACATCACGCAGATAAAACATGGTAAATTAGGATGATCAGACGGGTTCAGCTGCAAATGAACTCGCTGTATGCCGTGTCTATGTGAGCTGTCAGTGTAACGAGCATTAGATAAGTCCACGTCTATCTATCTGAGGTCATTTAATAGTGAATATCTACCAAATAGAAGTAAAGATACACGTGTTGAAAGATATATTCATTACTAGGTAGTGATACACTTTGGCCCAATGCAGATTCTGCTATTTAGCATTTTTGTGCGTTTTTGTCACTGCAGAATGTAAGATGATATGATCCCTAGCAAGTCTTAGTTGAGCAACTTCGTTTAAAAGCTGATAATCCTGTCTTCCAGTATGATTTTGATTCGTTTCAAACTGCAATGGAAGAAATACACAATTTCTGAACAGAGTTTATGTTTGATTTAGGCCATGTGCATCATATTGTGTTAGTCTATGAAACTAGTCCAGCAGCAGCCACTTTATTGTATTGTATCTTCATGTCGTTTTATTGTCAACTTCATGCGTTGTGTAACCAATTACAGAAATTTATCATCAACATGTTTCTCTGTGTCCTTCCTCCAGCTGTGAATGACATGGAGAAGAAGCTTGCGGAGTATAAATGCGACACTAATGAAGCTGTGTGTCTGAAATTAGGTAAATCATTAATCATAAATCAAAACTTTAAAATGTATGACTTTATAAATAAAGCAGTAGACTGAATCTTTTGTTGAATGATCATTTGTTTATATGCAGAATGCTTTTGTCCTGCTGAACAATAGAAATGAGCATGCAATGAACCATCTTTATATATTGTGTTATTACTAGTGCTGTCAAACAATTAATCACATCCAAAATAATATATGTGTGTGCACTGTGTATATTTATTATGTATATATAAACACACACTTGCATGTATATCTTTAAGAAAAATGTTCATATATCAAGTATGTATATATATGTATATGTGTGTGTGAATTTTATGAATATAAATATATACATGGAAGTATTTGCAAAATACATACTGTATGCGTGTGTATTTATATGTACATAATAAATATACACAGTAGAGACACACATATTATGTAAACAAAAACTTTTATTTTGGATGCGACTAATCATTTGACAGCACTAATTATTACATATTACTGGTCAACGCTGTAAACGATTCATCAATAGATGTTATTTCAAATCTTAAAATGTTTATATTCGTCATCTCACATAAAGTATTACCTTGTTTTTCATCTGAAACAACTTTCATTTCTACTGATGCCACTCTGGTTGTGAAAGCTTAATAATTTATAATAAAATGCCTACCCCTTACTCAGCTTCTAATTACTGAAACGATTATTTTGTCTGATGTAGTGCGGTTCCCGGAGGATATAGATGATGAAAGCACAACGTTTCACCCTGAGTACACTCATCAGCTGTATGGAGATGAGTATGTGTCACGCAACATTGTATACTAGACTCCTGTTGTATATCTTACATATGTGAGTGTTTTTTTTTTTTTGACCCATTTTGTTTTTGCACAGTGAAGTGGCGTTTGGCTACAAAGGTCTTCAAATCCAGCTGTACTACAGTGCAGGGAACCTGAGCACCCTGTTCAAAGTCAAGTACACGGCCAGGGTCACAGAGAAGTTTGACTGTGTGGAGGTACAACTCGTTCATTTAATGTCATACACATCCCTCTCGCTCACTGTGTTGAAATGCACAGATTTCATATGCATACATTTGCATCACATTCTGAACAAAATCTGCACAGGTGAAGAGCAACATTTAGTGTGATAAGAGAGAGGAATGCTGTCAGAGAAAGCCACTGAGTCAGCTGACTATAGAGTCAGGCAGTTATACATCGCACCCCTTACATGCACACCATGTGCCTTTCTATTCACTGGGCTCCACAGTAAGCATGGATAGGAGACTTCACGCAAAATCTAAAGTTTTAATGTTTTTGAACTATTGTTGTTTTGAATTCTGATCATTTAAACATGCCAAGTCGATAATGTTATCTAGCTGGCTAGTATAGATTAATGTAGGTATTTTAAAAAATAGTGAGAACAATTTGTGGTAGTGTTGAATTAATTACAACTAATTATTATTTTAATGTAATATAATATAATTGTAAATGTTTTGCATTGTTTTTGTTATAGGAATTACAAATTAATCTGCTTATTTTATGGACCAAACTCAGTTATGCTGCTTGATATTGCAAACTGTTTTTTTTTCTTTTTTTGGTAACATTAAAATTTATTTAATTAATCATAAAAACACTGGTTTGTAGTACAAATAATTTTGCAGTTTATTGTAGGGGTGGGCGATATGACGATAAAAAATTCTCCACGATCTGCTTTTTAAGGAATATCGTAGTATCGTGCTACTTTATAATCTCCGTCTCAATATGCTGTACAACGCGACATACGTTCACATCAGTGACAACTTGCAAAATAGTAAAATCAATGACAAAGAATCACGATAAAATCCTGATATTTTTGAAAAAAAATTGTAATATGATATTTTTGCCATATCGCCCACCCCTAACTCTGTAATATGCAAAATAGTCTTAAAAAAACAACTTGAAAAAGAATCAGGATTAAAATCGTGAATCGTGATTTCCCCAGAAAAAATCGTGATATATTTTTTCCATATCGCCCACTCCTAGTTTATTGTATTTAATATTTAAAGTTTACAGTAAGTAGAAACATCTTTTTTTTTCTATATTGTGATGTACATCTGGGTTGTTATAGTTAATTACATCTAAAACCATGAAAAAAAAATCTCCATGTGCATTAAAATAGATATTAACTGAAATATATGAGTAAACTTTTTTTTTTTTTTACATTTTGTCTGTAGTTGTCCAGTCAGCATTTCTTATTTTAATTTATTTACTTTAAAATAACTGCATCTGAACTAAAAAGAAATTAAAAACAATACACAAACGCTAGAAAAGGAAAATCACAAAAACATGCAACAAAATCACAGAAATTTATTGCTAGAAGTAAAATGAGACAAATATTAGAGAGAAAAAAAACATTAGGATGGGACTCAGTTCTATAACGTACAGCTGATTGCAACGAAGGGGCGGGAATTAAAGAAGTCAAGCATGTGTCACCAGAGAAAGGTCTGTCATTTCACAGGGAGGGCAGTTTGATTAAAAATGACGAGATAAAAGAAAAAACATACTTAAATTAATAGTTTAAGACCATTAAAATGCGTTTGGAAAATGGAAAATGTATTTTTATTTCATGGCCACTTGAACTATATTTAGCTATAATTGTGATTATTGTTGATATTATTATTATTATTATTATTAGACCTCCCATGTAACTATATTCTATATGTATATTATGCTTTGTTGCCATTGGAAGCAAATTTAGGCTTGTTTTCTGTGATGCTTTAGAAAAACACATCACACCTCACCTGTCAAGTCTGGAGTGCTTGTACTGCGGTAGTCGAGCAAAACTACAAAAAAACGACAAAACTGACATTTACGTGGATTTAAAATAAACATCTGTCATTACATGAAAACCTGTCTTCAGGTTTTTTTTTTTTTTACAGTATTGGAATGGCGAGCCTCTTTTATTAGCATTAGTTTTAGCAGTGCAGTGGTGAGTGTGAGTTCTTATTGTTTACATGTTGCTGATGTGATGGGTCAGCCATGCCAAGTTAAGCTCAGTACTCTTGTTGAGAGATTAGTCCCATTTACAGAGAGGGAGTAATTTGATGAATTCATTTAAAAAATTAGAAATTCTCTCCCAGTGTTGCACAAAACCTGTTGTAGATACCTTTTCTAGTGCGTCTTAATTATATTTTAAAATGTCCCAAATTCATCATGCCTCCAAACCCATACAAGTTTTTCTTGGATCAAATAACACAGGAGAAATTTTTGGCTGCCTTAAATCATGTGCTAAGTCATCTGTTTAGAACAGACCGAAATTTATGTTGTGGGATGTGGGGCTCATTTTATGGCAAAAATCTTTCGTTTTTATTTGTTCTGTGACCGGAAGTCATTGATGTCATTGCTTATTTCATTTTAATTCAACCACAAAGCAGGAAATTTTCAATGAATGATGAGTTATAAAGCTGTCATATGACTTAGCTGAATATTCTTCAAGGTTCTCACACTTTTTAACCAGTAAAGTTAAAATATTTTTCAGTCATTTGCGAATAAGATTTGAGAAAAGTATTTTCTCAAATTGCACTTTTAAAGTTAGGCTAACCTTTTATATTTAAGTTATTCTACACAGTGAGAACAGTGTAAAAAATCTTGAGGAATAGATTTAAATATGAAATATTTAAATTCTGAAGTGTTTTAGCTCATTTTAATGCTTGTTTTATCTTATTTTAAGGCATAAGTATATACTACACACAGCCGTTGTTCACTGAGGAGCTGATAATGAACATGGTTTTGTGCAGCTCCTCAGTGGACAACGGCTGTGTGTAGTGTATATACGGCTCAATGTGAAATCACGCACCTGATGGCATTTGAAGCTGATTACAGGACCGGCTTTACTGACAAAACGCGCATTACATATCGGACGATGATTATCGGTGCATCCCTAGTTCACAATGCAGGCTAAAGTGGCCCAAATCCAGCTCTTTTGCCCAAATGTGACCAAGTCAGGCAGAGGTCACTTCCATATGTGGTCCGAAACCAGATACATATCCAATGTTTTGCAGTGCGATTTCAGTCTGAACGGCAGTGTCGCATTTCATGCGATTTTTACTTAATTGAAATGTGACAGACGTCTGTGCTGGAGGAGGCAGAAAGATTAAAATCTTCTTATCACTTCGTTATTTAGGCTTCGATTGCACATTAACTTAAAAATCGCTAAACACACTCTAACACGAGCAGCATCCATTTTTATTTCTGCAAACACAGTGGGCTGCGTCTGACGTCACGTCTTCTTCTGCGCATGCGGGTCACTTCAGGGCTTTATACGGTTCACACGTAAGACTGATGTTTTCAGCAAAAAATCTGATCTGAGCATTAAGACCTGCAGTGTGAACTAAGCCTATTAGAACAACTTTGATTAACCTATTTGATCCATTTCAAATGTTGACTACTGTAGGCCAGGCCTAACTCACACCATCCCAGACCCTCATTCCATAATAAAACCCTTTACAGAGACTAAATGTGTTTAACAGGCACACTGACCTATATCGCATATCACCCATAACTCATCCATTCCACAGTATTAAAACAAGCTTGTGTGAATGATTTAGACCTGAACTCATTAGTATTAGACCTAATTATATATTGTGTGCTGACACCGCGTGACTGTGTTTAATGGAATTTCCTAATGTCTTCCACCTTTAAAGCACGGCATGCAATTATAGCCACTAAACACACTTAAGGTGTTTATTGTTTGAGGATAGTTGATTTTATTATGTCTTTTATTTACAGCGCTTCACCGTTGCTCATGTCGTGTTCTTTTTTTTCATCTCTTTTTCTTCGTAGATGAAGATGCCTTTGATTAAAAAGGTTTTTTTCAGCGTAATTGGATTCAATGCTGTTGTTGAACCCCATCGTATAAAGACGACGCATTCTCAAAACTCTGAAGGGTCTCGGATCCTTAAGCGGCGTTAGTTAATACGGGAACGCCACAATGGCGCGCTTTCATTTGTGCGATTGAGCAGTTTGCCTGAGAAACTGTCTGTTTTTACCATTTTCTGTCTGCTCGGTTCTTGTCGTCCTCTCTTCGCTCCCATAATGCAGGGGTACAATAGTGAGTGTTACTGAGCTGCAGGTGCACCGATCCCCTTCTGATATTAGCTGATGTCTGAATGAGCAGGAATTAGCGGCGTGTTGCATTAGCCTTTTGTCGTGTGTTTTGTGGCCGTTGTGAATGAAGAGTCCCGCGACACAAGCGCAGCCCATCATGCGGCCAAAGGGCCCTGCTTAGCAACTTAATACAAAGTGTTCTCATGTCAGCCCCGCTGGAAATGGATACAATGCAAACATGGGTGCGCATACTGCTGGGTAAAAAAACCCAGAGAGGGTGGAGGAGGGGGGCGGTGCTATTGTCCGCCCTGGAGCCCGTGAATGGAGAGGGCAAACTTGTTTGATTGAGTTCGCTCACCAGCCTCAGAACACAGGAGCCTATTATACATGTCCAGGCCTTTTTTTTTTGTTAAGTCGAGATCAATTCATTAAATTTTTATTGCCCGGTGAGAAGCTGGGACACATTACGGTGGGGGGAACTTCATCTGATATTCATGGTTTAAGATAAGTAGTAAATGTATTCAATTAAGTGGTTTTTCAGAGGAGGCGCACGAAGAGGGGGCTGGAAACTCCTCAGCTGACATTGCTAATTGCCTAATGGGTCTCCTTTTTGTGCCACAAAAATATGTATTTTTTTCCTTTAATTCCTTTTTTGCGCCATGCCAATCACAGCTGAAGTATATCTTAATGACAGAACAATAGGGAATTACTCTGTTAGGGCTCTTTTGTGATTATATGTAAGGCCGAGCGCCGGGGGAATAGACGCATAACTCATAAATGTGCCACTTCAGTTTATATGATTAAATTCAGCTGCTTTCACTGTATGCTAGACACAGCTGAGTTAACCGCTCTCGCTCTGTGGGAGCTTGAAACATGCTTTAGATTAAGATGAATGCGCGTTACCTCTATAGAGATGCACACATTCTGATCTTTGCCTTTAAATGGGTAGTTCGGCGCAGTAGTCATCATTTTCTAACCCTCATGCCGTTCCATGTAACACAAAGTGAGGAGTTTAGCAGAATGCTTAAGCCGCTTTTTAATGTGCAATGAAATCTGACAGTGACCAGTGGTTGTTTAGCTCCTAAAAGGACAAAAGACACTATTAAAGTTATTCATATGTGCCATATTCTTCATATGTTAGTCATATTTAAAATAAATATACTAGAGGCATTGAATTGAATTAAAATTGACAGTAAAAGCATAATTTCTAAACAAGATTTTTAATTCAAATAAATGTTTAAAAACATCCTATTAAAATGCATGTTTCCACCTCTACAGCCTTTATTAATCTTAGTTAATGTTAATTTTAGCATGAACTTATGCATTATTAAAATCACAAGTCATGTTTGTTAACATTAGTTAATGTACTGTGAGCTAACGTGAATAAACAATGAACAACTGCATTTCCATTAATTAACATCATAGATTAATAAATACTATTATAAATGTATTGTTCATTGTTTGTTCATGTTAGTTAATACATTAACTACGTTAACAAACGACACCTTTATTGTAAACTGTTACCGTTTTTTAGTGAAGTAAATTCAATGTGAATTATTAAAATTCAGACGGTTATTTTCTTGTGATTCTTCGAGGTTGAAATATTGACTTTGCTTGGTTTCTCTTGTTTAAAGTGTAACATACACTCTGGTCTCTTACATACATGCTGTTCTCTCGTTGCAAATGTTGGTAGTTCGTCAAAGGCAGCTCGCTCTTTCTCTGTGTTTGTTCTCAGCCAGATGATGTGGAGGGCAAGATCAGAGAGATCATTCCTGCTGGTTTCTGCTGTAACACAGACGACTTCATCTCTCTCCTGGAGAAAGAGGCCAACTTCAAACCCTTTGGCAGCCTGCTGCACACCTACAAAGTTCACAGTGTGGAGGCAGGAGAGGACCTCACCTACCAGATACACAAGGTACAGAGTTTCCTGCAGCATGTTGAGTCACCACTTTGACTGCTGGCAGTGTCATTAAGCATTCAGACTGGAGTATGATCGAGCTCTCAGGCAGCTTTGGCGGTGTGGATCGTGAATAGTGAAAGGTCTTAGGCTGTGGTTTTACTGATTCATGTTATTTTTTTTCTTGCTCCCGTAGACTTTGTTACCAGCAATAAATGAAATGTTTGAGAAGTGGAGAAAATTGAATGAAAGATTATTGTATTTATAAATGTATACACTGTTGCTTATGGTTTTTATGGTTTATGCATCCTATTAGACTGACTTTTTCAATTTACCATGTTATACAAAAGTGTTGAAATGTTGCTACTGCCTATTTTAACTACGTTCTGTTTCCTTGTAAACACACCATGTATTTCATCTTCTGTTCATCATTTCAGGTGGATATCTCGTGTCAGGGGTTCAGAGAGTACCATGAGCGCTTGCAGACATTTCTCATGTGGTTCATTGAGACAGCCAGTTTCATCGATGTGGATGATGATCGCTGGGATTTCTTCCTTGTGTGAGTATCTAATCCAGATCAGATTCAGATTTAATCTGTATCAGCATTAAGGTATTCTTATATTTATCACATTTCTTCATAATAAAAGCGCAGTCTTGATTCAGGGGAGACTGCTGACAGCATATTTGGCCTTCTGTTCATAATTTTCAAAGATTATTTTTTTTTTGGTTTTAAAATGTTCTTCTGTCTAATAGGCAAGACACAAACCATTTTAAATACAGACCCTTTCAACAATATGACTGCAAGTCTTTATATGTTAAAAATACTTAAAAGATGGCACCATACATGCAAGTACGTCAGAACATGTTTACATCTGGCCACACAAATGTCTGTCTGTGTCTTATAACCAGCTGTAAAGTCCCTCTAGATCAGTAATCCCACCACTAAAAGGATCATTTAGACATCTGTACAGGTAAAATAACACATTTTTGATTGGTTTATATTAATAATAAAAAGAAAAAAAAAACAAACTTCACATTTTTGTTTTGAAACCTGGTCTTGCCCCATAGATGTCTATTTTATGTCTATGATTATAAGTGCAATTTAGTGTATTTTCACAATGAACTAAAATCTAAATTATTATGTCACAGATAATGTCACAGATACACAGTGTACTTTCCACTTATCAGGATAGTTTGTCTGAAAAGAAAATCTTGTAATTTGCTCATCGTGTTGTTCCAAATGTATGACATACTTTTTTTTAATCCATCACTGGTAACTAAAATAGTTTGGTTCCCAACATTATTCAAAATATCTTTTGTGTTCTGCTCCAGAAAGTCATACAGTTTGGAAAGGACATGAGTGCCAGTACATGATGCCAAAATGTTCATTTTTGGGTGAACTATCCCTTGCCTTGGACCACAGATAATACTTTTAATTAGATATTATGTTTTTACTTATTGTTAGTCAATGCAGATCATGTTAAGGCTAATAAAGGACTTTTTCTTTGCCACTTGATTTGAATGTAAAATCTGTGTCCAGAAATAAAACCAACTGCAAGCCACTGACAGACAAATGCTAAATAAAGATTCTCTTGGATATTCGAACAAATTAACTTGTTGGAAAAAACTTGTGTTGGAAACTTCAGCAGGCAGAAAAATAGAAATCAAGTACTCTCACAAAGCCAGCGAGTGCCGATAAGATGGTAGTGTCAATTAATAGTGAACAGTAACTTTCTGAACAGTCACACACGCACATGTTGAGCGTCCAGACGGGACGTCTCTCCTGGCCCTTTGTGGGACCTGTGGGGCCAATTATCAGGCTGGTTTAATTATATTTTCTCCTGCATTGAGGCAAATTGTTGATCTGGCAAGAGTTTCCTTTGTGCTGTTTGTCTGGTTTCTTTGCTCTTGTGTTTCTTTCTTTCTTGAGTCAGGCCAAGAGGCTGAATTGAATGTTGTTGTCTTTTGAAACGCTGAATGAAGTCTCCAGCGGTAGTGAAGGGGACTCTGCCTGTGTTTTCTTTGCTTTGGCACCTATTAAAACAGACAATGGGAAAATGGACTGGAGTGATGTGAAGAGGCTAGATGCCTGCCTCTCTGCTCTAAGTTGCAGTGCACCAATTAAGTGCATAATGCATTCAGTGTCTCCAGCAGGTGCAGCGACAGGCCACTGGCCCTCCGCAGCGTGTTCGCAGTGACAGCGACGGGGGGGTCCGGTGCATGGGAGCGTGCCTATGATTGACCTGCCCGCCTTTGTCATCGCTCTCTATCTCTCTGTCTTTCTTACAGATTCGAGAAGTACAAAAAGGATGGAGAGACCCTCTACGCAACGGTTGGCTACATGACAGTGTATAATTACTACGTATACCCAGACAAAACCAGACCACGTGTCAGGTAATTACTAAGGAAGCACGTGCCCACTATCTGCTTTATTCTGCGAAAAAAGGAAAAGAAAATTACACATCTCTCTCTCCCTTGTCCCTAAAACTCCCAAATTACCGTCTTGCGTCTCTAGTGTGCCAGCCCCTCTTTGGGTATTATAAGATCCACAGATTCTGCATCACCCGCCCGAAAGCTCGTTTTGAAAACGAGTCTAATGTATTGATTGGCAAGACGCTCTAACGTTTCATTACGTTGGCCACTGCTGAATTAACACGTATAACCTTTCGGAGACTGATGATATTATTGCTTACTGTATTTGAGAATATTTTTTTTCGCAGCTAAAACGAGGCAGATGGAAGTGTGAAAGTCTGTGTTATTAATTCTGTGAGGAGGAAAAAAACCTAAATGCTAAAATGAGAATAATAAACTAATAGCTAAATTAAGCGCATTATTGTGTATAGAATGAATAGTAGAATAAATAAGCTTATCAACTTTTTCAGGGCAGGTCAAAACACTTGCATTTATTTTGTTGTTGATGTCAAAAGTCATGCATGCAGTTGCTTTTTCCGTTTTCTTAATACGGCAAATATAATGCAGTATTATTAGCATTGTTTTACCATGTCACACTTCTGCTGTTGATTATGCATTTATCAAACTATCATAGACTATTAAGCTTTTAAAGCTATCTTTTTCATGTTTGAAATGCAAATTTCTAAGGTCTTTAAATTGTCAGCATGATCAGAACTTTGCTGTTGACAATTTAAAGACCTTAAAGATCTCAATTCTGTCATCTGATTGATATTTCATACTTTCTTTTAGGAGGTAAAAGTTATTTTTAAGTTGTAAAAAAATCCCCCTTTAGGTTGATTTTTGTAAATTGAGCATAAGAATAACTTTTATGTTGCTAGTGATTTTTAAAGATGAACACTAGCTGGACTAAAGCAGCTTAGGGTTGCTTGGTTATTCATGCAGTCATCATTGTTTTGCATTGTATGTTTTGTCCCAACAGTAAAAACTACAGAGGTTTGATCATAAAACTAATAATTTAAATATCAAATTACCAAGATATTATTGGGAGACATCAAGGGACAATTTTATACACATTAATAAAATGCCATGGAAGTAGTGTTATGTTGTTAAAAAGATTTTATTGATTTACATTACAAGCAAAATTTTTGTCTTTTTGGCCATAATATTAAATATTAAAAAATGCACCAAGCTTTTTTTTGTAAAATTTGCTAACTTTAGGCCTCTAAATAAAATTAAGGTGTTTTTACTTCCTTAAGTAAGAGCTCCATATTCTCCTTTCCATTTCCATTTCATGTGATTAACGGTGTTGTGCCCCACTTGATGTTTGATGTGAAATCTTGGTCTTTAAAAAAAAAAAGTCTAGTAGTCCGTAGTGTCAGTTTCAGTAGGTTCTGTAAAGTCAGTCGTGTAGCATGTGTCTGAAGGGTGCTGGAGGTGTAAAAGGCTTCTGTGTTTGCAGAACCATTGCTCAAAGGCTCAAGAGCTCTAACCTTAAATTGGTATTGTGCCTAAGCATCTTCTCTTCTGTGCAGCATCACTAAAGCTTTTGTACTCTTTGTGTGTGTGTGTGTGTGCAGCCAGATGCTGATCTTGCCACCATTCCAGGGAGAAGGACACGGGGCTCAGCTCTTAGAGACAGTTCACCGGTACTACTGCACTTCTGCTAAAGTACAGGACATCACAGGTATAAGTTAGGAGTCTTATTTTGAGTAGTTTATTTCTGTTTTTATTGAAGTTTTTAATAGTAAGTTTTATTAGTAGTGATGTTTGTCAGGATCACTTTTACTATTTCTCATAATTAAAAGTTAAGAATTTGAGCCTAACCATTAATGCTAAGTATTATGAGTTGGCTTGTAACTTGTCCATCAAAGTGCTACCCCTGTAGGATGCTAAATTCCATTATATACATTCTGCTGCTGTTCTTATTGCTTTTATATAGCTATATGATAGTTCCTCTATCTATCTAGCTAGCCAGCTATCTGTGTAGTAAGTGGGACAATATAAAATCAGCAGAGTTTTCTCATCACATTTTTGGATTTGTTTAGCAATAATATAAATAAAAACTTAATCGGAAATGCGTTAATCCAGCCAAAAATGACAACATGAAAGTTCTAATACAGTCAATTATAATTTGGCTTGTTGAATTTCTTGATTTTGATCTGGGAGATCCTTTTCAAATGGTTTTATCTGAATAATAATAAAAAGAGAATTATAGCCTTGCACCATGTGAATGTTCAGAAAGCCACCTGTATGATCACACATCCATTCTAATGATATTCTGTGTTTGAAAGAGAGAGAGGGCAAAGTGTTGTGAATTTTCTTTGGTGAGGCAGTTGTTGCTGTTGAGTTGCTCTGCCTTCAGTTTTAGGGAGGTGAAGGGATGTGATGTTAATTGCCGGCAGTTTGCTGCTGAAATGTGCTGGCCACATGCTGCCACTCACTCACCCCCTCAACAAAGACACAATTATTCATAGAGAAAGAGAGAGAGAGAGAGTGGGGGCGACCAATCTCTACCAGATCTACTCAGCACTAACTGTTTTACTATTTCTGTTTATTTCTCTCTGTCTCTCTCCCCCTGTCTCCATTTATGTAGAGAAATATTAGTATAAGATCAAGGTAAATTATTAAATAGTATTATGTGTTTATTTAGCGCAAAAACCAGGTGTGTGTTTGTGTATATATATATATATATATATATATATATATAATCTTATAAATCTTATATGCTACTGTAACTGTACATATGAACAGCAGTATTTACCTGAATATATATTTTTTATTGCATATAAAATAAAATACCTCTGGATATTTGCATTTACATTTTTATGACACACAAATCAAAAGTGTCAGCGGTCACATTTTTTTTTAAGGTGTCATGATAAAGAGTGATTGTCTAATTAGGTACTTAGTAGTATCCATTGTACTTACATGAAATAAAATGTACTTATCATGTAACTAAGTTATGAAACCGCCTGTAATTACAGTTAGTAATTATGTAGATGTAACAGACAGCTACTGTTACACATGTTACACACCGAGTCTGTTACACAGATACTTACACTTAAGTACAATCTTGATACACTTTATTTTAAGTAGCTTATGCCTGTGTAATATTCTGTTATTTTAATGTAATTAGAAAGGTGTTACATGTATTTAAGCTGTGTATTAATAGGTTAAATCAAACTAAGGTGCAGCTAGATAAGGTGTACAGTATAGATACACATGAAGTACACTTAAGTACAATCTTTATACACTTTATTTTACGTAGCTTATGTCTGTGTACTTGAATTTATCATTACGGTGTATAAAGTCTGTAACACTTATGTGACAATCTTTTGGTTACATAAGTAGCTGTGCAGTCTATTACATCTACATAATTACCAACTCTTCCACAACTATTCCATAACTTAGTTACATGGTAAGTAGGACTGTCCACGACTAAGGATTTTTCTGGTCGACCAGTAGTCGTTCATTTTAAGCATTAGTTGATTAATCACACGTTTATTAACAAACCATTCAGATCATTACAATGAGCCTTTAATTGCCTATAGTCTAATAAGCGCTCAAGCGCACACACAAAGCTTGCCACAGCGCACTGACAGAAGTGATTATTATGAATGTGTCAGGGAAAACAGTAAGGAGACTGCATTAACATTTTAATAAAGTAATGCTTTCTTTTGAAGTCGGCGACACTGACTCGTCATCTCTGCAGTGATGCATCTGTACGCATGTTTCATATGGATTACACAATCTGAGAATATTTGTTTTCCATTTGAATTGATTTATTTGAAATTATACATTTCACTCTATATAGATATAGTTTTAATGTCTGTAAAGCAAAGATATGTGCTTTGTTTTGCACTCAAGTTCACACAGCGAGACGGCAGAAAGCACATCCTGTTTGCTTTCATTATTTCACAAAAGTGCAATTTGTTTTTTGTTTTTTTATTGTGAGTGCACGCAAATAAACATAGTTTTTACAGATTAGAAAGATGTATTAGTCTTATCTGTTTGACCAAAAATTAGTATTTTAAGTGCAAGCGAGCGCTCCATTGCCTCTATCTGTCCTGCAGCGAGTGCACACTCTTCACACAAACACTTCAACAGCGCACATTTCTCTTGGTTAACATTTTATTGAGCAGCCATTATATTGAGCAGCCATATGAAGTTGCTAATGGCTACATATTTCAGATGATCTGAAGTCATATTTGCGGTCGATGATGTACCTGATGTATACTGTATTACCATAGACTAGCCGTTGACAATCTGTTAGTCATGGACTGTGTGACTTCGTCTGTGGATTTTTTTTTTCTGCGACTAAGCGAATAATAAAAACTTGGTCGACGAAGCCTCTTCTAGTTGACTAACGATTAGTCAAGTTCATCTTTAGTGAAATAGTGCAGTCTTTTTAAAGTGTATTAAAATCATATAAGCTTTAGCTTAGTTGCCACTATCGCCAACATCAGCAGCAATGTATCGCCCAGCTCCAAACTTTATCTTTTGTTTTCTTTCTCTCTTCAGTCAGTGACTAACTACTAGTCAGTAGTTTAGTAAGTATTTGTTTCCCCTGATTACCAGAGTAAACATGCATTTAGCTTAATTTTCACCTCTGATGTATTCAGCATATGTAATCAGTGTTTTCTGTAGGTTTGTCTGGCGTCAGTGTCTTCATGCTGTATTTTTACCAATTGAAAACTTTCAAGACCGTAATGAGTTGACTTTTTGTAATTGTCTGGTCTGCAGCGGAGGACCCATCTGAAAACTATGTGAAGCTGAGAGATTTTGTGCTGGTGAAGCTGTGCTTGACTCTGCCGTCCTTCTCCAGTGAGAAACTCTCTGAGGGCTTCAGTGAAGAGATGGCGTCTGAGGCCAGAGAGAAACTCAAGATCAACAAGGTAACATCTCTTGCAGGTTTCTTTGCTTCATTATTAAATTTTATGAATAGCTATAGTCAAGAAATGACAAAGGAGAACAAGTGGAAAGAGATTGTTGTGTTAAGTCACAAACCTTCATTGCCAGTGCGTTATACATTGAATAGATATTTTTATAGGGTTTTTATGATTTAATGCTTTATTTCGCTATGAAGTTTCCTGAAGACCATCCCAATAGGTTAGCTTCGCAAGAGTGTGACAACAACCAAAATATAAATATTTTCAAATCTCATTAAATAGTTTGATTAATTTCAATGAATTTTTAACGGTTTAAGTCAAATTAGTGATATTCACAAAAGATGTTTTCAAAAGCTCTTGTGTGACAATTTATATAATTTGAAATGTTGTAGTTAAAAATATGTGTTCAGCACGGTTTATTTTATATGTGTATATTGGTGTATATCAGTTGAATTATCCTGGAAATTGGAAGCATGTTTATAGTTTAAGTTCATCTATTTTGCCCAACCCTATTTTGCCTCGTTTCTGTAAAGCTTTACTCTTGCTGTATACTGGAGATAAAAAGCCAAGCAATTATTCAGTTAATTCTTCAAAGAGTTTGTGCATTTATATATGGAGGTAGTGACTTTGTTCAGCTTGTAATGTCCCTAAAGGTAGGAGTGAACATCCGTTTCCTCTGAGGGTCGCTGGCCATTAGCAGGTAGTGAGTGGGAGTGGGCCTAACAGTGACCCCTGTGGGACTCCTCTCTCTCGCCACTCCGGCCACTCTTTAACTGCTCCAATTATAACCCAGCATCCCCTTTTATGCCCCACAATCCCCTCTGTTCATGTTGTTTGTGAGTGATTATCTCAGGGTGGTGCCTATGGCATGGCCAGGCAAAATGCTTGGCTCTTTATACTACCCTAGTGGGAACTGCGTGAGGTATGGTGGACCTCTTGGAGTCATGGTTACTGAAGGGGTCATGGTTACAGATTGAGAATAGCACGGCAATCCCAGAGCAAGATGCTTTTAACCCATAAAAAATGGTCAAGGTTAAAGAGTCAGTCTGTAATTGCTGCTTTTTGCAGTTGCAAACTGCATTATTGTTCATTGAGAGTTAGCATATAGACATTTAATTCATTACGTTTAGATGACACTTTTCTAAGCACTCAACACACTTTACATTGTGAGGGGGGATCTCTTCACCCATCACCAGAAATTATTTGGTGTTATTGTAATGTGACATGCAATTTAATTATTTTATAATACAAAATCTTTCTCATTGTGAGCCTGCAGGACCACAAAACCAGTCATAAATGTAATTTCATCTGTAAGATAAATAAATAATCTTTCCATTGATGAATTTGTTAGGTTAGGGCAATGTGTGGCTGAGATACAACTCTGAAAATCTATAATCTGAGGATACAAAAAAAAAAACTAAATACTGAGAAAATCACCTTTAAAGAGGTCATATGATGTTGATAAAAAGAACATTATTTTGTGTATTTGGTGTAATGCAATGTGTATATGTGGTTTAAGGTGCAAAAAACACATTCTCTTCAACATACTGTACATTTTTGTTTCTCCTCTAAGCCCCGCCTCCTGAAACAGGTCAATTTGTACAAAGGTCATTGTTCTAAAAAAGCAAGGTGTGCTCTGGTTGGCCAGCTATCCAATGCACTGTCATTGGCTGAATACCGCAACTACAGCTACAGTGCCCTCCACTAATATTGGCACCCTCTGTAATAGGACTGGGACAGCCATGGCAAAAGCTTCATTTTGATGTTTTTGTTTGGGTTATTGTCCCAGTGGAAGACCCAACCATGGCCCATTATAAGATTTCTAACAGAGTCAGTGAATGATTGATTTGTTATCTGCTGGTATTTGATAGAATCCATGATGCCATGTGTCTAAACAAGATGTTCAGGACCTCCAGCAGAAATATAGGCCCACAA
>JAUMHE010000056.1:1181729-1195377 GCA_032359235.1 Enteromius mattozi
TTGAGTGATTGCTGCTAAAAAACAATTTTTTTAGTTTCATCTGATCATAGAAGCCAGTCCCATTTGTAGTTCCAGTCGTGTCTGACAACTGAACATGCTGGAGATTGTTTTTGGATGAGCGAGGGGAATTTTTCTTAAACCCTCCTGAACAACATGTGCTGATGTAGGGGCTGTTTGACTATTTTTTTAAAGGTTTTCTGAACCGGAGACTCAACTATTTTCTGCAGTTCTCCAGCTGTGGTCCTTGAAGAGTCTTTAGCCACTCAGACTCTACTCCTCGCCGTGGATTAGGATTAGTCCACTTCCAGGCAGTTTCCTAATATTGTATGTTGATTGGAAATTCTTAATTATTTCCCTGATGTTGGAAATAGACATTTTCACTCCTCTAGCACTTTTCTTAAAGTCACATCACTCAATTACCTTTTGCAGCATATAAGAAATATATTCTTTGGTTTTTCTCTTTGTGTTGATGATTAAGGGATTTTGGGCTTTGTTTTCCGTCCTACAGTGGGGCAAAAAAGTATTTAGTCAGCCACCAATTGTGCAAGTTCTCCCACTTAAAAAGATGAGGGAGGCCTGTAATTTTCATCATAGGTATACCTCAACTATGAGAGGAAAAAATGAGAAAAAAAAAATCCAGAAAATCACATTGTAGGATTTTTAAAGAATTTATTTGCAAATTATGCCTCACTGTATATATATTTCTGTGAAACAGGAAGCCAGGGCTGGATATTTGTTCATAATCACCCTGGAGTGCTCAAAATTGTGAATATGAATGGGAATATACTTCAGAGATATTTTACTCATAAAAAATTCTAGGGGTGCCAATAATTGTGGCCAACAAGTATTGGAGAAAAACATTTATTTCACAATGAGATATTCTCCCCATTTCAATTGTTTTAATTCAATGATAGGTTAGAATTTAGTAAATTTTTTTAACCAAACATCAAAAGGATAAACAATGCTCAGATTTACCAAGGGTGCCAATATTAGAGGAGGGCACTGTATAATGATAGCTCCACCTTCTTTCTTTGCATTAACATTTGGGTGGTGTTTAAAAATAAACTCACTCTGTGAAGTGGGGGGGTGGACAAATCATAACTTTTATAAAGAATATCTCTTTGGTTTTGAAACTTTAATCTTTGCAACCTCAGGGATCTTATTTATGCACTAACAGCTTGTAACACTCTAAAGAGAAAGAAAAACTTTAAAATGGTGCAAAAGAAGTCCTTAGCATTGCATGTTACTAATCAGAAATTAAGTTTTAAAATATTTTACGGTAGGACATTTACAATACATCTTACCTAAAATCATAATGATTTTTGGCATAAAAGAAAAATCAATTATTTTGACCCATACAATGTATATTTGATTATCGCTACAAATATACCCCAGAGGTTTTGTGCTCCAGGGTCACATAATTGAAAAAGACCAACAAAACTTAGGAAAGTTAATTACAGAACACAGTAAACATTATTTCATATGATTAATGATGCATGATGCTCTTCATTTGATTCAGGTTTTGTCTTTTGCATTTGTGAATGTCACAGCTTATACTTTATGAATAGCATCTGTGGCCGTTTTTGCGCATTTCTTATGTAGCTGTGCTAGTCCTTAGATCTCGTATCACTCAATGCTCTCTTTGTTTTTACATGAAATATTGATTTGGTTTTAAATTATTTCATGTCCATGTTTTATTTATTTGTTTGGGAAAACAGCGTAATTGAATAAATTTTGCACAGTCGGCTAGTCATTATCATAAAATAACCCCCCCCAAGGGGGGTTTGAGAAGACCCCTCAGCTTTGTTTTCTCATTACCCTATCTGTGTTTATTTAGCAAAAATGATGGGCTTCCTGAACTCTACTCACTGGAATTATATTGAGAACAAATAACTAGACTTCTACTGAAAGTAGTTCCACCTCTAAAGTACTGTATTGACAAAGTATACAAATTAAATAAAACATTTTGCTAAAGAATCCGTGCAAGAAAATCTGAACATTACATACTCTGCCACAGATGCTGTCCTCAAAACTTTAACAAATATTCTAGATTTTTGAAGCTAAAGGAACAAAGCTTTACAGTATGTCTGTCATCTAACTTTCAGAAACATGCCCGCCGTGTTTATGAAATCCTGCGTCTCAGAAACACAGACATGAGCAATGAGGAGAAAGCCAGAGAGTTTCGTTTGGAGGTGAAGAAAAGACTCTATGGACCCTACAGAGTAAGTGTGTGTTTTATCTGCTCATATTAGCTGTAGGTTTGTCCCCTTTTTGTCTGCATTGACTGGCTGCTTTTAAGAAGCAGAATGACTGCTATCTGACTTAGTACACAGAGCACATTAAGCATAACTGCTACAACTCCCATGCAATGATCAGTCAGTCATAAAGTACAGAGAGCGGAGCCTGTGCTGAACATGGATTTCAAGAAACAACAAAACAAGTGAAGTCTTGCCAAAACAAACCCCGGTCGCGACTGCCAAGATTGGCCTGCTTGTATAACGTTCTCCAAACCACACAGCTCAAACTACAACATGTGAAATGAAGCATTTCTGGACTTCAAAGAGAGCTGCACATTTCTAGCCGTGTTTATATGTGCTGTATAAAAATGAACAGAAACAAAACTCTTTCAGGGCTGCTGTTCTGATACTCTGCAGTCTTTGTCTGGTATAATTTATTCATTGAGTGGTGTGAATAGTTTGCGCCGTTTCCTGTGTGATCCTCTCACGCGGTGTTAAGAGCGAGAGGACCCGAGGCCTCGCTCTGGGTTTGTTTGAGGGTATAATGGCTCACACCGGGCGGCAGCCGCAGTCTCCACACCACGAGCTCCATTCACAACAAGTGTCATTATTACAGATTTGCATCTGATTTAAGCGGAGCCATTTAGCAGGGAGAATGCAGCACCCAGTCACCTGCACACAGACGGACTCTCTCTAATCCGCTCTCTCTGCGTGAAGACACGCTACAGTTGTGTATCTGTGGACTGGAGCTGGGTAGCATCGCTAAATTCTTTTGACCTCAACAGTCATCTTTCTGCAGGCTTGTGTATGTGTTGTAGTTACAATTTGGAGTGATTTGACACGCTGTATTTTAATGTCTTAAGTAGTTATCCACGACCTCTGCACTGATTATCAGAGCACCAAAATCTATGCATTATCATACTGGCCAAAATATTTAAAGAAAAAAAATTCTGTTTAAAAGTTTGGCCTCAGTAACTTTTTTTAGTTATTAGTATTAATTTGAACTTTTAGAACAATGCATTACTTAATAAAAAAATGACAGTGAAGACTTTTGTAATGTTAGAAGATATCTCTATTTCAAACTAATTATGTTCTTAATATTTAAAAAAAAAAAAAAAAATTACTATTCATTGTAGTTAATTCTTTAAAAAAATAAAAACAAAAAAACAACAACAGCAAAACCATTTTTAACTATGAAAACATAAAATCAGTTTCAGTGGTACTGTACAAAAAAAAAGATTAATATATTTAAAACATCATTTTGTTTAATATTTGAATGTTGTGGAAGACAGAATTTTCAGAATTTTTTCCTATTCTGAAACACATTGTGCCTAGTAGCTGTCTTGTCAATGGCATCAGAATAAGAATAAAAAATATATATTTTTAAATATTAAACCTTTTACTCAGCATTAATGTATTAATTAATCTGAAGTGACAGTGAAGCCTTTGTAATGTTACAAAAATGTGAATTTAAAATAAATGCTGTTTTTATATTTTAAAATATATATTTCTTTAACTTACTGCTCATCAGTAAATTCTAAAAAACAAACAAAAAAAGCATACACAGCACAACCATTTTAGTTGTGAAAAAAAAGCTGTTGTTAAAAAAAAAGATTATCTTTTCAAATATTGTTTTGTTATATAAGATATTTTTTCTAAATCTTTCTATAGTGAAAGCATTTTGTGGCTAGTAGCTGTCATTTAAAAAAAAAGCGCAATTTATGACAATTTCTACTCTCAAAATGAGAAAAAAATTATCATAATCCTCACAAAACTGTTATGGGTATCATGTCTTCAGAAGTCTTGGAATATATGACATACTTCTAGAATTCCTTAATGACATTTTATTGTTATTATTTTAATATGTTGTAACTACAGTATGTTTTCATTGTATGGACAAGAGCAGAGTGAACATGCTGCTGAATTTCTCTTTTTGAGTTCCACGGTGGAATGAATGTGGAACAGGTTTGGAACTTTCTGGTTCCCTGGAGGTTTTCGAAAAATTTTGTTGCCAAAGATTTTCAGCAGTGGTCTTTATCTTTTCATCTTACTTCATTTATATTTTAACTCGATTAGCTGTTTCTCTTCTCTGCATGTGTCTTAATTCTCCTCGGAGGTTGTGGTGATATTAGTTGATATGTTGCAGAAAATGTGGTTTGATATGATATGTGCTTTGGTGCTGAAGCTCCAGCAGCGGTAATGTGTTGGATCAGAACCACTCTCACGATGACACTGTCCAGGACAGAGAACTCTGACAGCAGAATAACCGCATACACACCAGACCAAAGACACCGAGCCAAAGAAAGAGTGAAAAACATGAGGCTGGGAAGGAAATAGAGCAGGATCTGCAGACCACATGCTTCTCTCTCTCTTTCTCTCTCTCTTCTAGAGGTCTCTTTACTCTAAATGTGTTGCAGATTTTCCAGTCTTAACATCTTGTCTATGTGTGTACGTAGGTAGGGATGTAGGAGGTGATTCATTAATAATGAGCTTTGCCCAACATTTCAACACACAATTGCTTGAATTGTTTGTTTGATTAATATTATTGATATAAGATGGATTAACATCGCATGACCTAATGCACAGATCTGATATTTTGCTTGTTTGCCTTAACTTTAGACATTAATATATCTAAAATAGACCTCATGCACTTAGTGTGAAGGTAGACCTCGTAGTTTTATTTTTTTAAGTACAATTTTATGCTTGAAATCCTCTTAAAACATTTAAAATAAATTCTCAGACTTTCATAAAGATATATATATATATATATATATTTTTTTAAGGAACATCTCTGCTGTTATTTAAATGTATAGTTGATCTAACTAAAGATATGCTGAATAACTGGATGTGGAAAACCTAAAACGATTCCCTGCAGCCAATAAATGCGTTAAACACCATTTGGGAATTCAAAACAAGTTGGGGGTTATGTTATCCTAACTTTAAGAGGTTATACATTATTATTTGTATTTTTTTTTTTTCAGAGTTTTAAATTGTTCTTATATTCTATCTTTAAAACGTTCTTAAAAAATTTTGGGAACACAAAATATTCTTATAAGAAAAAGAATATTACAAAGAAAATCAGCTGATTGATGGTTTGCCTATAGTTGTCACTGCTTATGAAGCTAAGATAAAGTATTTTAACAGAAATTTAGAAACATTACATGCAGAAAACTGTCGGAAAATAATGTTTATTGAATATTTTATATATTATATTTAGTGAATATGTATTTGAATGCTTAATCAGTATGCATTCTCTGTGTGCGCGCTTTCTTTTGAATTCATGTTTCATGAGTCTTGGTTCGGTGCCAAAGCCTCTCAACAACCTTACAGACTCGATTTTTGTTCACGCCTCTTTTATTTCTCGCTGTGTTTTTATACATGAACTTGTGATGTAATCAGATTTGCCCTGGGCTTCCTGTTCAATGGCAGGTTTTGGATGGGATCGGGTGAGCTGCTTTGCATCTTATTTTCTCCTTCACCGTACTGACACCTGTGTATTTTCTCCCAACACTTTTGCCTTGTGTGTAGAAAAACCAGCACGAGCTGACTAAGATGCGGAAATGTTTGAGGCCAGAGGAGTTGGCGTCTCACATCAGCCAGATGGACACGAGACTGCAACACGAGGAGCTGGAGAAAAGCTACCAGGATGTGCTGGCAGAGTATCGCAGAGTCCTGGAGCGACTGGCTCAGGCGTGAACACACGGAGACTTCTGCTGGAAAGATCTGGAAAAGACTGGCCGAGACACACACACACACACACACACACACACACTGTTCTGTTGCATTGTATCCAGTGTTAATAAGGGTTTGAACCTGACACATCTGCATCTGTTAATTGTGTGATAGACAGACAGTGGGCAGTTATTCACGTAATGAGAGATGAGTGCATCGGTCTACTGTGAAGATGAACTCTGAAGATTTTTGAGCTGATATTGTTACTGGTTTTTCCATCAGACATTTTCCTTAAAATGTAAAAATGTAGATTTTGAAGCACTTCCTATGAAAAACAAATAAAATGTTTTGTATATTGCTCAAATGTATCTCCTTGGTGATGTGTCTAAAATAAAAACATCTTCATTTTACTTATCAGCCTGTAACCCTGCACTGTTTGATGTTACGGTGTTTAAAACTTGCATAATACATTATGGCCTGGTTTCATAGACAGGACTTAGCCTAAGCCAGGTTTAGACCATAATTCAATTAGGACATTTAAGTAATTTTTATACAGTAGTTAACATTTGAAGTGGATCATAAAAGTTCATTAAAGTTGTCAAAAGACAAGAATGGGTATTGTTTTTGGTTTTAGGACAGCTGATGAAAGGGTATGATCCACTTGAAATGTTGACTACTGTAAACATGCCTAAGATCCGTCAGTGCAAGTTTCTTTCCATTAAAACAGCTCAGATTAACATTTTGGTTTAGGACTAGGCTTAAGCCTTGTCTGTGAAACTGTTTGAATTACACAGCTAAAACTTTGGGGTAAGTTTTTTTCGGTAGCAATTTATTTTAAGGTGTCCTGGTTACAAGTTACATTACAAGTTAATGTTAATTTCAGCATTTACTAATGCATTATTTAAATCACAAGTTGTGTTGTTAACATTAGTTAATGCACTGTGAACTAACACGAACTATGAAGGATTGTATTTTTATTAACTAACGTTAACAAAGATGAATAAATACTGTAATAAATGTATTGTTCATTGTTTGTTCATGTTAATACATTAATGTTAACAAATGACACCTTATTGTAAAGTGTTACCCTTTATTTTAAGGTGGCCATAATACAGAGTAATTACCTAGTAAGTACTTAGTAGTAGCATTTGTTCTTACATAAAACAATGCACTTGTTAAATGTATGTTATGGAGCAGTTTGTACTTACAGTATAGATTTTTTTTTTTTCATTTCAAAATAAATGTTATTTTGAACTTTCTATTGCAATAAATTAAATTCTTATTTTTTTACACTTAGGCTTTATAAGAATAGTTTGTTAAAGGCTACTTCATTTGTGGGTTTTAAACCAAATGGTCAGATTCCAGAATAGAGGTAAGCCAGGCTCTCTCTGAACCTCCCAAGTGCATTAAGGTGAAGACAGTCACTGATCTCCAGGCTGACATCTGAAAATTAGCTGGTGACACACTGGATGAAATGCATACAAGAGTTTTAGCTGACATTACTGCACAATGATACAGAATATAAACCTCTGATCATTCTCTAATTTCAAGTCAAATCAATTTGCAAGCAGAAATGTGCTGTAAAATTCGCTCCCTCCCTTTTGCAGCTAATGCATCTTCTGATTGCATTTAGCATTGAGTGCTTCACTTATGACCGTAACGCTAAAGCCCTTCCTGTCGCCACACCGACCACTCACACTAATTCCATGGATGAATTACCATCTCTTCCCTTTTAATCAACGCAGTTAAAAAATTAAGGTCTGGAGGTTAATTTTCATTTGTCATCCTCTTCATATGTGAGAAGTTGAGCACAGAACTCTTGACCATGTCAGATATTAATTGTATCCTCTCATGTTCCTCTGGCTCCTGAGTTCATATCAAGGCCTCTCGTCTAAATCCAAATAGAGAGGAATAATTAATGTGGCTGGAGTATCTGGAGTGTTAAAGAGGATTTCCATTGTAGGATGGAAAGATTTTGACAGTAGATAATGTGGTGGAACTCATAATGATGCTGCTGCTTTTGAGAAAGATTTGGTTTGGATAACTGCTAACCCTTGCATCTCAAGTTTTTGGAAGAATACATTTGCTTTTCACTCTTAAAATAAACATTCTATATATAGTTAAAGGAATTTTTAACATACATTGACCTTTTCAATTCGTTACACCTTATGCTTCAGAGAAACAAACATGCTGCCATCTTTAGAATTCTCTTTGAACTTCAGTTTTTGCGGTCGTTCTGCAGCAGTTCTGTTGAAGAAGTGAGTTTATTTATCATAGAGTTAACAAAAGTTATTATGTGCATTGTAATGTTCAAAGTGGATGTCATAAACAAGAAGATTTTAAAATAGCGGTTCATTTACCAATTAGCGTGACTTTCCTCAGTGGAAATACAAATGTAAGACAGAAGACAAGCACAGTGCTGAAATGGGCCGAGCTACATACGATCTACAGAAATAAAACTGAAGTTTAAAGACAAAATTCTAAAGATGGCTGCATGCTTGTTTCTCTAGGGCCCAAGGTATAGTGGAAAATAAGCTGGCCCAGTAATGTGCAAACCAACAAAAAAGGAAAGTGACAACACAACGAAATGAGTACAACACAACAGGAACAACTCACAACACAATGGAAACAAATCGCAACACAAGAGAAAACAAGTCGTAACACAATGGAAACAAGTCAACAAAATTAACACAACAAAGGAAACAAGTCACAACAGAAACAAGTCAATGAAATTAACACAACACAATGGAAACAAGTCACGACACAATGGAAACAAGTTGCAACACAACGGAAACAAGTCACAACTCAATGAAATTAATACAACACAAAGGAAACAAGTCACAACAGAAACAAGTCAACATAATTAACACAACACAACGGCAACAAGTCGTAACAACGGAAACAAGTCACTACAAAATGAAAACAAGTCGCAACACAACAGAAAGAAGTCAGAACACAACAGAAATAAATCAACGAAATTAACACAAAAGGAAAAAGTCACAACTCAATGAAATTAACACAACACAATGGAAACAAGTCAACAAAATGAACACAGTGGAAACAAGTCACAAGACAATGAAAACAAACCACAACGAAATTAGCACAACACAACTATAGTGAAATGACCACAGTACAGTGATTTAAGATTTTTTTTATATTTTGACTAAAAACAAGACAAAGACACTAAGTAAGAGCTAAGTAAAGCCATTTAAGAATTAGATGGAATATTTGGGCACTTTCACCCATCTTGTGTACACTGTTTGGGTTGGTTTTCCTGCAGCAACAAGTAGCTTAACTATAGCTTTATAGGCTTTGCAGAACAGTATTTCCCATATAAATTGGTTAAGACCATCTTGAACTTGAAAATGGTCTAAGCTGGTTTTTCATTATGTACCTTGGCAGGTTTTTCATTATGTACCTTGGCACCTCAAGAATTTCTTTCTTACTCCTATGTATTCGTTACTTTTTATTTAACCCACAGCTATTTATTTCCACTGGCCTGCTTGTCATATTTTAAGTGTCTGTTATAAAATACGCCACTAAAGTTCTCACATTAGTACACGGTCCATAAGGCTCACAGGTGAAAAGTCTTAAAGCAGCTGACTGTCTATGTATGTGTGTTTTGGGGAAAATAACTGTGTTCTTGGCGGCATCACTCAGAGAGCTGTGTAAACCGTAATATGTGCTTGTATTGCAGGGTTTCCCCCGACTGCAGTCACTCAAACCGCTGAGCCCCTGAGAGCCGAGCACAGGCATCAGAGCTAACACACACAGCAGACAGAGCCTTTTGTGTTTTATTCTAGAGGATCCATCATCATCACCATCAGAATGGCTGTCAGTCAGTGATCTGAGTTCAGTGCTGGCTGCAGAGAAGGTTAGATTACAGGAATCTCACTGTCTGCACCTCTTTTTCTTTTTTCTTTTTTTTGAGATTAGCAGGGTTTAGCTTTTGTGATCCTTGATTTACTAAACCGAGACAGCTATAAATGCTTCCTTACATTGGATTGTAAACGTTCATAGTAAGTATCCATGCTGTAAAAAATTAGGTTCTTTATTGACATCAAGAACCTTTTGAACATTCATGGAACTTTTCCATTCCTCAAAAGGTTCTTCGTAAGGGAGAAGTTTATTACGGATATATTAAAATGTTTTTCACTCACACAAAATGGTTCTTTTAAAAACTGTTCACTGAAAGGTTCTTGGGGGAACTTAAAATAGTTCTTCTGAGGCATCACTGTGGCCATCATCCTTTTGCAGTCTTTATTTTAAAGAATGAGCTAGATGTCTGACCCAGATCAAATACAATTTAAATTGACAGTACTCACCCTCATAACATTTCAAGCCCATTTCTGTACATTGTAAAAGTAACCCATATGACGTGAATGATTTAATCGAAGTCTTCTGAAGAAACACTTTATATGATCCTTTACGCTTTTATTCACGTATAAACACTATTAATGCACACACATAGAGCACATCAAATATGGTCAACAAAATCTGTGAGGGCAACCCCCTAATTTATTTTTTATTATTTATTTATTTTGTCAATGAAATATGGCTCAGCTTTCATTGCCATATTTGATTTGCGCTGTGTGTGTTGAGCAATGTTTATATATAAATAAAAGCATTCCATTTTTATCATACAATGTAGAGTAATATGTTTTATGAACTTTAACTCTTTTTTTTTGATGCCGTTTACTTTTAATGGAGGAACAAAATTTTCAAAATATAATTTTTATTTAGGAGACAATTTGGGACTACTTAATGGTGATTAATTGATAATCATTTTAATTTTGGTGTGAAATAACCCCTATAAGTTGGTTTTTGATTACCAACAACATTTTAAATAGTTTTGAAAATCAACAATTTTACTTACAGTGGAAGCCTAAGAGGACTGCACTGTGGATAAACATGTAGTATCAAAAGTATGAAACATTTTGTTACTTGTGGCATGGTTTACCAGCCTTGTCAAGTAAAAGACCAGTAAAGAAAGTAAACCTCGTTAAATTCATTTTCGGCCGACATGCAGAGGATGTGACTTACAGTCCTGTTTATATTGAGTGACATCCACCTCTATAGGAATTACAGTGGTGATGCATAACCAGAAGTTATTCCAACTAGACAGGTACTCCTGCTAACAAATGATGATTTAAACAGCTTAAACCAACTGTTTCACTGAAGAACAACTCATGCAAATGTTTTAACAAAAACACAAGCTCCACATTTCTGCTTGTAATCCCAGTGGAACACTTGCCTGCTAGGCCTCTATTATAAGAGTAATATTGTAAACACACTTCCTTTCCGTAATTTATACAAACCGTGTGAATATAGATCCAGAGTTTTCCTAAAGGAAGGTGTTTTGTGCAGTGGAGTTCTGGATACTGTACATTTAGAGTGCGACAGCAGTGTTTTCCTCTGTAATTATGATGGACTGGAGGTTTCAGGATCTCCGGTTACTCTTGTTGGCACGTCAGCCCTGCGCCTCTCGTTACCTGGTGGCGCCTCCGTATCCCTGGACTTGGAGCTCATCCCAGCCGTCCGCAGCAGCCTCACAAACCTGATACTTCTCCTTCGGAATCCCAGCGTCTCAGTCCCAGAATTCCCAGGGGGCGGGAGAGACAGACATGCCGTCCTTATCGTGTTCCCGGACCATTGTCTCTCTGTGCGTCGTCTCATGCCTGAGGGACAGCAGTTCTCCTCCAACTCACTTTTCCAGACCTCTCTTATTCTGCCTTAATTGAGGTCTTCTTTAGATACCCTTTGACATGCTGACAAGCCAAACCCAAACACGGTTAAAGAAACCAGGTTTGACATCTTTTAATTGCGTGTGCCAACAGAAGACTGATTATGGTGGGGGGGGGGGGGGGGTCAGGTGGGCAGGTTGGGCTGTAAACCTGAGCGCTCTGATGTGTGTGTGTGTAACAGAGCAAGGTTCTCTAGGGGCTTGTGGCAAAGCGTCACGCTGTGCAAACACACACAAACACACACGCACCTCTCTCTACCTCAGACAGGTGTTTCTCCTGCTTGAGATTCACTTCAGATTTACCTGTTTTTATCACAGCTGGAATTTCGAAGACAGATCATCATTGAGATATTATTTCCATGTCAGAAAATATTTTTTTTATTTAAGAATTTCATTAGAATTTAGTCATATTAACTTATATTTAGAGTATTAGTGGTGTTATAAGACAAGCTTTGTTATTACTGTAAACCTATAAATATCTTATCAGTCTTTGTGTGAATAAGTGATCTAAGTATTCCAACTTTATAGCACTTTTAACAGATTGTGTTAAAAGAACCTTTAAAGTATGAAATAGGAAATTAGTGTCAATAATGTAAAACGACAAGAAATACTTAATTTGTAGTTAAAGGCATTTATTTTTGCCTTCTGAACTTAAAACTGAACTTATCTATGAGGGTACAGTTAAAAAAACTGACTTGAGTAAGTAAAAAAAAAACTGCCTTCAACAACTTAGAAACTGCACACAAAGCACATATCTTCAACAGCTCTGTAACAGTCAATTTGGATGTGCCTTGATAATCAATCACATTAAAGCCTTGACTGAATTTCTGAGTTGTGCAATAGATGTTACGGTTTGCAGATATCATAAATTAATAGAATTGTCCTTACCTGAATCCTACTTGTTGCAAAATTGTTCTTGACTTTTGTATAAAAAGCAATTTTTGTTTGTTTGTTTGTTTGACAAGTTTAAATAGATCAGTCCGATACAATTGTTTAATGGCAAATATGACGAAGCTTAATGGATTGACTGCTGATTCATTAAATGATAAGCTGTTTTCCTACAAAAGCAGTTTATTTAAGTAAAGCCTCTCCTCCGCTGAACAGCATCCGGTCTCTTTTCCCTGCGTACCACATACACTTTTGTTGCTAACCTTGGAGTCTTGCCTTAAAGCAGAGTTGTCTTGAGACCAGAATACACTATGCAACTTTCGCCTAGATTGTCTCAATTTGCAGTCTGGCTTGTTCTGTAGCTCTGCAGATTTTGAGCAGTCAGAATTGACAGATTTCACAGAAATTCTTGTAGTGTATGATGAGCTTCAGACTATGATTCCTTCCAGTCAGATGAGATCAGACATGATATTTTAATTTCTCCCATGTCTCCTAGCAACAAGGCGCGTGTTTCTGTGTGTGTTTGTTGTTTTCGGAATTACTTGAAAGTCAAGTTAAAGTCAATTACAAGCGGTTTTCACCTGAATATTTTCACTAATTAAAAGTTCACATTAAGATCTACAAAATCTTTTAGATGTTCAAGTCATCATTTAGCTATACAGAAACAGGAAGATGGAGTCATACACCATTCACAGAGAGAATCTGTAATTATTGTAAGTTAGATATTTTTAAAGCATTTCTTGTTTGATTGCTCTTTATGGATTTGCAGAAGAAATATTTAAATGATCTTGTTCTTGCTAGTAATGACTGTTTTAATGTGTCAAATGTTTGTGATTTGGAGTATGCATGGTGATTGGCATATATATATATATATATACTAGTACTGTCAAATGATTAATCGCATCCAAAATAAAAGTGTTTGTTTATGTAATATATGTGTGTGTGTACTGTGTATGTTTATTATCTAAATGAGAATACACACACATGCACATTTATATTTAAGAGAAATCTGTTTATATATTAAATATTTTTATATACACTCAACAAAAATATAAATGCAACACCTTTGTTTCTGCTCCGATTTTTCATGAGATGGACTTAAAGATCT
>JAUMHE010000056.1:1204473-1216714 GCA_032359235.1 Enteromius mattozi
TTATTAGCATGCATATTACTAGAATATTAGCCATTTATTAGTGCTAATTAAGCACATATTAATGTCTTATTTTACATCCCTAATCCTACCCAATACCTAAACTTAACAACTACCGCACTAACTATTAATAAGCAGCAAATTAGGAATTTATTGAGGGGAAAAAATCATAGTTAATAATTAACAAGTGCTACCTATTCTGAAGTGTTACTGAATTTCTAAATTCAGAAGAAAAAAAACTCTTTTAAAATAGAATTTGTTAAAGCCAATGCACCTTGCATAAAACCGACTGTAATGAGTGCTTCTCATTAGAAGGTGTCGTTGTTGAGGCCCTTTGGGCTGTTTGTTCGGTTTACTTATAACAGGAAGGACAACACAGAACAGGAAGTGATGTGAACCCCTGTGATCTGGTGGCTTGTGTTCGTGCTTTGACTGTGGTAACATTTCCTCTCTCTCTCTCTCTCTCTCTCTCTCTCTCTCACTCTCTCTCTGGGCTCTGGCTCCTGTCCAGACCTCAGTGCTCTGATGGCGGGTCAAGGCAGGGCTGACCTGCTCTCTGTAGGCTGAATGTTGTTATTATTGGTGCGCTGTGCCCTCCGGGCAGCCTGTCGTCCCGAGCAGGGGAGGAAACACAGAGGGCTGCTGGATCTCAGTGCTGGCGAGCAGCTGTGCTGGTCTGGTGGTCTCTTTTTCTGCTTTGCTCTCGAGGGAGAGAATCAGGCGGGAAACACTCTAATCCTTAAAACATCTCGCCCTGCTTTGAGTTCAAAGAATCTCAACACATGCTGCTATTTTCACCAGCTACTAAGAATAATCACAATTTTAATCTACAGGAATAGTTTACCGAAAAGTAAAAATTGCCTGGAAATGTACTTAGCCTCATGCCATCCAAGATGTAGATTAGTTTCCATCTTCATCATAACATATTTGGAGAAATGTAGCATTGCATCACTTGCTCATCAATGGATTCTCTGCAGTGAATGGGTGCCATCATGTGTGTCCAAACAGCTGATAAAAACATCACAATAATCCACAAGTAATCCACACAACTCCATCAGTTAACATCTTGTGAAGCAAGAATCTTATGTGAATTTGCTTTTTACATTTGTAAAAACAAATAATAAAAAAAATTAAAGATGTTTTTAATTTCAGTCTGTTGCTTTTAAATATGACTCTTCATTCCATAATATAGATTTTTTCCAGTGAAAAAGTTGATTCATTTGAATCAGGTAAGAAATATACACAGACTAAACACTGGTTACAAATCAAAACTTCAAACATCAAAAATTTGATGTGAGACTTTTTCACTGAAAGAAGCATTGTTATAGATCGTTGAGTAGTATTTTGGACAGACGCAATGGTTTCAGTGCCTTAATGACTGATTTGTTTCTTACAAATACACAGTTTTCACTTCACAAGACATTAACTGATGGACTGGAGTGGTGTGGATCACTTATGGATTATTTTAATGTTTGGATTCTCATTCTGACGGCACTCATTCACTACAGAGCATCTATTGGCGAGCAAGTGACTGCTACATTTCTCCAAATCTGATGAAGAAACAAACTCATCTATATCTCCAAATGGCCTGAGGATGAGTACATTCTCCAGCAAATTTCCATTTTTAGGTGAGCTATTTCTATAAACTTGTTGCTGTGAGACTCCACAAATGCAATGAAACGTAGAAATGAGAAAATGCTCTGGTTTAAAACTTTAAGTGGTGCACCAAAAGCCCACACGACTGCCTCAGACAGGTGTTGGAAAGATATTATACAGCAGGGAAAGCCTGTTTGCTGTTTAGGTGCCCTCATATGGATTCATTTGGAGGAAGGTGCTCGGCGACACCTGCGACTCGTGTGTTTGTCAACTCAAGCACAACCACAGGAGCTCTGTAGCTGAACTCATCTGAGCTCCTGCTGTGAACACATCTTCAGAAAATCCCATGAAACTGAGTCCTCCAACTGATGTACATTACCACATCATTTGCATGTTCTTCAATCATTAAAGGGGTCAAGAATTACCTTTCTTATTATTTTGTATTGTTTTGTAGTGGTCCACTTTGCTGTTTTCACTTCAACAACATCATAATTAAGAAGAAATAGGCTATTTCCTGTCCTGCTTTTGATGCTCTGTTTGAATAGGTATAGAAGATTGTAAGCTTGGAAGTAAACTCCCACTGCTATGATTGGCTAACACTTGCGTATGTTTGACAGCGTATAGCTGGACTCTGCTGTAATTTAGGTCAAAAATGCATAACTCGATACATATCAAACGCTTGAGTGACCACAAAATAAAATCTGAAAATCCTGTGCCTTGTTTGTAAGCAAATCTGTGGTAAAATTAAATAAACAAACGACCGAGTTATCACTGATGTGGTCTGGATCCGTATTAAAAATAAAGTTAATTCACTCCTTCCTAACTTTGGCGATGCAAATACTGTTTTTCCACAGCTTGCATAGCATCATCAGAGCCATTTTTATCGGTTGTTTTCTGTGTAGACCTGCATTCGCTTTTCATTATTTCCACCACTCGCGTGAGTGGTGGGCGGGGCTAAATAGGCAGTGATGTAGAATCGGTGGGCGGAGCTAAACATGTAGTATGCGGGGCTACAACGGCAGTGATGAAGAATCGTTGGGTGGGTCTAAACGGGCAGTGATGTTGAGGCAGGCGTTGATCTTCTGTGGAGGTGGGGCTTAACTGCACTATTACATCATAGAGTCGTACATTCTAAATGCTGTCTTTTTGACAGACTGCCATCAATACAAGCTTTTTTTAGACTGACGACAAGCTTAAATTCTGAAACGTACAGAATGTTTTTTTTCATATAATGACCTCTAATACGTCAAAACATCAAGGGAATTTTGGTTTCTCAGTTTGTTATTCCTTCAGCCTTATTCAATCTAATTTTCCCCACTCCTCTAAAGACTCTTATTTTTTGAGGACTTCCACTGAAAGCCTGTGTTCATTTGGGAGCATCTGTATCGTCCGATCTTGATCTGTTCTATTCCTGGTAGGGTGGGAGGTACGTTCTCCGCTGTGTAAATAGGCTTGCAAATTGTGCATGCCCTTTGACTGAGTCTGTAATTGCATGCGTCTTGGAGTATTTTGCTTGGCGGACGGGTGGGTCAGCCCTTGAACTAGCCATGCACTGGGGGGGCTTCAAACACCTCAAACATCTTCTTCATCTTGGTTTGGTCCAGTGAAGGCTTTGACGAGTTTGTCACTGACATAATACCTGTCTCCTAGATGGAAAATGGCCTTCCTGACAACTTGATCTTCACGTCACGTAGACATCTAGAAAGATGAGCTCAAATAATGCTTTGCACATGGCACTGCACAAAGTCAATAGGTGTTTTCCAATATTGTTTGATGGCATCAGGAGCTCAAACCTTAGCACTTTCTAAATGCCTCTTATCAGCAAGTTCAGCCTTTGACTTCTCAGCTTAGCTACTTTTACAGCCGTGGTGCCCATCTCAATACACTTGTCTAGGTTATTTAGCATGATCAGACTTGAGCCAGTCCTTTTCGTCATCTGTGTGAGCAGAATTCAGATGTTAATCTTGCAGATATATCAAAATGTTTGGATAAATCGAATTTAGGAAAATCTTTCTTTAGATTTCTGTTGCTATAGTTTGAGTTTGAGAGGCATGCTAGACAGAAGATGGTTTGCTGTTTAAATAGCTAAAAACCAAATAAAAACCATTCTCAAGAAACAGACACAAGGCATTTAAAAAAGGTTACTGCTGATGTTTTAAAAATCATATTTCAAAATTATATTTGTTGTGGAACCTGTGATACTTTATTCAGGATTCCTTGATGAATAAAAAGAAAAGGTTAGAATGTATTATTTTAATATTTACCCCCCCCCCCCCCCACTCCTACAAAAAAAGAACATGCAAAAAAAAAAAACAACAACTTTTTGATCCATGCCAAGAATACTTTTTACATGATTTTTTTTCAACTGCAACACTGCGACTTTTACACAATAATAATAAGCGTCCATAACATCATAAACATCCAAAATTGACTTCATATCTCCCTGTCCTTTGCTATCAGAGCAAAAGGCTAGTTTTCTGTGTCTATAATCAGAGCTGTGTGTAGGTGTGGTTGATGGTGAGGCGAGCGTGATAGTGCTGTGCATCCACCTTGTCTGATGCTGTAGATCTATGAAATGGTCTGTGAAGATTATGTTTGTTCTGGAGTCATGGCAAAAACAGAAAAAAACACATACAAAAGAAAAAAGCAAGAGAGCAACATGCGGTTTTTCTCTGCTCTCTCTACTCTGACTCTTGCAGGCCACTTAATAACCTCTCAATTGACTCCACACCGAGAGGAATCACGATTTCAATCCAGCCCTTTGTGTATGAAGAGAAAGATTTATTTGAACAATTCCCATCCTTTCTGAAGCTTATTTGGAGATGAAAGCTTGCTTAGTTCTCCCCGTTAAGCGAGGTAGAAGGCTAAACACCATCAACCCTGAACAACATCTTTCAAGTCATGTCTACATGAGTAACGCAATTACTGCATCCTGTATTACAGGAAAAGCCATGAGTCAAATGCTCTGAACTAGAAAAAAAGACATTCTTGATCTTGATTTCTATAGGGTAAAATAATAATTTTTCTCTTCACCATAGATGTCAAAAATCTCATTTCAGTCCTTTTGATGACTGTCTATGCTATTTTTAAATGTCACTTCATCTGAATATTAACATTTGTGAAATTTAGCCAGAGGTTAATCTAGTTTTGTATCTGTGGAAAACAGTGATCAATAACATTAGATTATGTTTAGTAAAAGTGTTTTGTGCCTATTTGTTAAGAAATCTGTTGACACATTTTTGTGGAGTAAAAATTATGCAGATTTATTTTGAAGTAAACCGATTAAATAAGAACTTTAGAGATTATATTTTAAACTGGCACAGTATTTCATCCCAACTAATATTATTATTTTTAATTAAATACTATAATTAATGAGGTTATTGTAACATTTCCATTGATCTATCTATATTTGCTTTAATTTAAAACCTATAGGTTAAGTGAGTGTATATATATACTAGTGTATACTGTATATATACTGCCCTTCAAAAGTTTGGAAACACCCCTGGCGAAGTGTGGTATTGGAGGATTTTTTGGTGCAAATCCTGTACATTAAAGTAACTTGACATTAACATTGAAGACCAGCAATAATAATTTTGATTTTGATTACATAATAATGGCAATATATAGATGTCAAAGCTGAGCTGCTATGGGAGGAACTGAACCCTGATGTCCGTAAGAAGTGTCCAATCAGTGTGAATCATCTTTGGGGAATCCTTCAGGAGGCTTGGAGTAATATGTCAATGTTTGAATAAACTGACCACATAGATGCCCAGATTACACAGAGCTGTAATATATTTTGATATTTTGATGAATGGAAAATGTAAGTATTTTCTGTTTTTGTAATAAAATGTTTTTTGTAGTCTTTTGTAGTTTGTGTCATCCCTTGAAGGAATATTGTCCAAAACCCCACTTTTCTAGGGCGTTTCCAAACTTTTGAGGGCAGTATATGTATATATATATATATATATATATACATAATTTTGTTATTAATGTAAAATAGTAAAAAGGTCTTTGCAATTTTTAGAATATATATTTGATGTATCTGGCATGCTTGACATGAATAAATTAAGCAAACCTGTTCAACTTGACAAAACATGACGATTGCTTATGGTTTTAAAAGAATAGTCCATACCAAATTACAAATTCATATTTTACTCATCTTTCTGCTGTTATAAACCTGCAAGACTTTAATTCCTCTGTGAAACACAAGGATGGTGAAGATGACCTTTGTATTCATTGAAAATATTCTGATAAAGCTCTTAATATTAATTCACTTATTTTGACTTCAATGACGAGACGTGCAGAAACAATGACATCTCACGTTCCTGATGCAGTGCATCTTGTCACATCTTTTCTTGAACTGAACACAACAGTGAGTGAGATCTGAGAGCAGGTAAAGTGTAACTGAAAATTTGGAGTTAACTGAAGATGTCTTTGCAAATGGGTGGAACTTTTCTTTACTGATGTGACTGTAGCACAGCTAACTGGAAAAAGAGACTGTTTCTTCCTAGACAATGGTCTACTGAACGAGGGAGACTGGATAGATAGATGTGGGTCATGGCCCTTGTCAGCAGTGTAGTAACAGCTGCACAATCAAGGATTCGGTCTTTCCTCCACCTGGACGGAAGAGGTTCATCACGTCTTTCTAGATATTGATGAGCTGCTTGCATGTGGAGCTTTAATGGAGTGACCTGATTGGTTGAGACGGTGGGCCACACAGGTGCTGGTAATCACAGAGGTTTTAAAAGACACACTCAGCACTGTCTGGAGGACTGCACACACACACACATACATACACACACACACAAGCCTATCAGATCTAGATATACACGTGCCCTCATCAGTAGGTCTGCATACACACACTTTTTATGTTCTGCTAATCAGTGAAGATGCACGGGAGAGATTTACAGTATTAGATTTAGATTTACCCCTAATGACCTCTTGACCTCTGGGCACCTTGACCTTTAATTCAGAACAGTTTAATTTCTGATAGGCTTTTCTTTCATGGCTCAGAAGACTTAAAGACATAGTTCAGCCAAAAATAAAAATTCAGTTTTTTGATATTTATAAAAATATTTATTCATTCGTTCATTCAACCAAACTAGTTGCTTACCACAATTCTTCAAAATATCTTCTTTTGTGTTGCACAGAAGAAAGAAACTTAGATTATTAAATTATATACTTCAGTGTGAAATAAATGCAATTCATGTTCTGACACTTTTTTACGTGTATACTGCAATTAAATGAGTATTATAGTTTATACCTGTACTTCAGAGCCATTTTGACTCCCTTAAGTACATCTTTAAATGTAATTGTATAAATTAATAGTAAAAGATTTTCTTCAGATATTTTAAAATCTCATTTTTCATTTCAAAATCAGGTCTCTATGACATTTTACTAGGAAAGTTGTCAAGCCTCAAACACAGTGCCAGTGAGTTTTAATGGCCAAGGGCCACTCATATTTTCTTAAGAATGCAATTTCTATCACTATTTTCTAGGAGAAACTGTTGAGATATTTTTTTTTTTGCATTGAGAACTTGAACACATGACATAAATAATGTCTGTGCGTGTGTGTGTGTGTTTGGGTGAAAGTATAGGAGATTCATGATAACTGCAGGATTTGTCTGTAAGAGAGAAATAAAGGATATGAGATTGTGTGAGAGAAAGCGTGTGTGTGTGTGTGTGTGTTGAGGAATCTTACTGTGAATGAAGAATGTGAATTTGTGAGTGTGTCTGAGAAAGAAAGAGGGCTTTCTATTGGAGGCCCTGCTGAGGCTTGTAGAAGAATATGCCTGTGTGCGTGAGTGATTGTATATTCAGTGGCCCTCTGATGGCTTTTGAAATGCATGTGAGTGTGTTTTGGGACTCATGCTGTTCTTTGCCAGGAGATGTCTGTGTCGAAGAGCATTTGTGTGTGTGTGTGTCTTCCTGCTGGGCGCAGTGTGTCGAGAGAGGCTCTAGTGCTGTTCTCTGATTGGTGGGTGATGAAGATGATGAGGAGAAGGACAGTGTTGAACCCCACAGCGCTGCTCTGCAGAGCTCCGCAGGACCCTCTGGGCCCTCGGCTCGGGGCCTGATTGGCCCATGAGATCAGGGGCCCCCCGTTCACACTCTTACATACACGCCACAGACCCCTGCTGATCACCGGAGCGGGAAAACAGATCACCAGCCAGTCCAGCTGCGGTGTGTGTGTAGGATTTTAAACAGGCAGCGTTTTCAGGGAAACACATGTAAGCGCCTCATCATGAGTGAGCATCTTCACATCAGCTAGCCTGATTACTCTGACCACACCGCCGTCTCAGTGTCCAAGAAATGCCCTATGCAGTCTCAGGTCTAATGAATCACTCATGACAGAACGCAGAAGTCAGATTGTTAAGTAGGTTGGGGTTAGGGTGTGGTTGTGAAGGTCTCAAAGTTTGTTACCTCTGAAAGGGACATTGCACCCAAAAATGATAATGTGCATCATCGTTTATTTACCCATATATAATTTTAAACCTCTATATTGTGGTGTCCAGAGCCTTTTATTTCATTATGGACAAATGTAATAAAACGTAATGTAATTAAATTAAATAATAACGTAAAGTAAAATAAAAAAAATATACACCATAAAAGTAGTCAAAACTTGCCATTGTCACACTACACTTGAAATATGCCAAATTTTGCAACATTATATGGCATTACACTTGCAGTGTATTTTTTAAAAGGCATAACATAATCTGTAATGCATCTAAAATGTACAAATAAGCGGTCTTAGCTGAGAGGTCATGTCATGATGTATCAATTTTTTATTGGTGACTCTTCTATTTAGTCTTCTGTGGGTCACACATCTTTATGTGATACAATTTCAAATGACAAGGTTCAGCAAAGTTGAACACCAAAACTTTGGACCTCAGCAAAATTTACAAGAGCTTGCATTTCCAGCCTCCTGCATTTACAGGCATGTGAATGGAAGTCAATGGAAGGAAAAGTGCAGTGTGACCCTCCTTTTATGAAGTCGTATGATAGCATTTTGTGAAGAACAGACTGAAATTAAAGATCTATTTCACTCAAAAATGCAAATTATGTTATCAGCAGCTGTGTTCCAAGCCAATAAGACTTTGGTTCATTTTTAGGACACAGATTAAGATTTTCAATGAGTTAATAGTGAGAATTGGTCCCTATTGAAGGGTTACTTCATAAAAATAATCCATATGAACCAAGAGGTTTAATACTCATCTTCTGAAGAGACTTAATCATTTAATATGACTAAACTAAATGTAGCCTTTTATTCACATTATTTACAACTGAAATAGAAAAAAAATTAAAGGTAGTAAAGGTAGTGTTTAAGCTATGACATGAACTCATGCTCTTAGGGTGACCACCTGTGCTTTATTTAGCAGGATAGTCCCGAAGTTTAGAGCTTTGTCCCACGAGACATCCTACAATTACTTATTTTCCTCCCTGAAAATCCAATACCACAATAAGAAATATGATAATAAAAATATGACTGTTTAAAAATCCATTTGCACAGCTGTCATGTTGTAGCTATAGAGCAGGAAAATAACCAGCCAATGCAGTTGTAGAGAGGGGTTTATTTTTCGCTGCATGGACAGAGCAAAGGAATACGTGTGGACCTTGTGAAATGCTATTTTAGTCATGCATATAGTCTAATAAAGGAAAATACCTAGTCTGTTATTCAGTTCATTATGCAGTAGACTGAATAGGTCCTGTAGTGTACATTACATTGTATCACTCAAACCTTGGCCTCCCACAGAGCAGCTCTCAATTAACAAAACTTACTGGTGATTTAAAACATGGTATCATCCAACATGATGGCTTTTCCAACACAGTCTTATGGACAATCCGTACGTATTTTACGAGGTGGCTAATTCCTCCTAATTTGTTCAAATTCGTGTGACAACATTCAATGTTGTATGATTTGTCTAAAACCCCATGACGGGTAGGTCATTCATAAAAATTCATATGAATTGGCAACTCGTAAAATACGTTCAATTTAGCAAAAATTATATGAATTCATACGAGTGAGGTCGTACAAATTAGCATGAATTAGCCACCTCATAAAATATGTACGAATTGATGGAGCTGGCTTTTCAGCTAGTTTAATCTGCTTTTGCAAATAAACTCTTCTTATATTATATAGTACATATAAAGTTTACTTGCTATTCAGCTTATTCATTCCTTTTAACTGAACAAAACTCAAACATTAAAAACATTTGAAACCAATAAATACAGATATAAACAGCATAGTTTACTTAATCTTATTAATTGAACAAAACTCAAACATTGAAAAGTTAGGCAAATCCAGTCACTTTGCTTCTAGAACTGGTAAAAAAGAGTCTGGAAAGTTGTTTAAAATCTCCCAATCACATTATAGCTTGCTGGATCAAGAAAATGCTTGTCAGTTTAATTGTGCAGAATCTATCAAATGAAAATGAGACTCCCTGTGTCTTTCAATATAGATGTCAAAATAAAGAGAAAAGTAGTGGATATTATTTTTTCTTGATTTCAATTTGCAATGTTAATTTCAGCAGGGGCCATAGCACTGAATGCTGTATTTGGAGGCCAGCTCTATCTGACTCTGTTCGCCCTGAGCGTGTCTTCAGTGTGTGATTCATGTGTGGAGAGGGGGCGTCAGCAGTCTGTCTGTCCCCAGGGTGGAGATCCGGTCCTGGGGCTGAGGCTTGGAGACAGAGGGGCTGACGGCCTGAGAGCCTGGAAGGCTCAGCGCTCTAAATGAGAGTATTGTAAGAGTCAACCTGCTCTCATCTTCATGTACAATCTCTTTTTTTCCCCTTCTCTCTCAACACATTACTAAGCCAGACTATGTGACGACAACCATTGTGTCCGTGCCGACACACACACACACACACATGCTGAGGATAGAGACTGCAGTGAGATTTCAGGGCCCAAGAACCTGGGAATCCCCTGCCACACACACACACACATGTTGGTATGTGGTTTGTAGGGACTCTCCATAGGCGTAATGGTTTTTATACTGTACAAACTGTATTGTCCTACACCAACCCTAGACCTAACCCTACCTCTTATGGGAAACTTTCAGCATTTTTAGATTTTCAAAAAAACACCATTTAGTATGTTTTTAAGCCTTTTGAATTATGGGCACAGTGGCAGTGTCCTCATAAACCACTCTCAAATTGTAATACCTCTGTCTTACCCATGTCATTAAACAATTTGTCCCCATAAACCACAAAAACCAACACACACACACACACCTCATTGTCTCTATTTGTAACAAAAAAGCTATTTGTACATTTTGTTTGAGTTGATCTACACAAAGGTAGCTGTCAAATAACTTAACTATAAACTTTTATATATAGATAGATCAGATTGTGGAGTTTATACATCCATTTCGTGTAAAATAAATAAATAAATAAATCAGGGACCATATTGAAATGTAAGCATTCACTTTTATTTAAAATTATAAACAAATAAAGGATTTTGGAAAATGTTCATATTTCATATTCAGACAAAACATGATATTGTGAACTCCTTTTAAAGATGGTTATATGTTCTTTTGTCCACTGAAGCAGAAGATGATCCATGGAACATACTAAAATCAGACAGAAGAACACGATCAGATTAGTTTACTCTATAGTACTGCTGTTATGAAAAGAAAAGAAAAGAAAAGAAAAAAGAAAAGAAAAGTCAAGTTTAATCTGACTTTTGGACACTAGTGGTCATTCCCTTTGTCAATTAAACAACCCCCTTTAGTCATTTAAAAGAATAAATAAAATTATACTTATATTATGTTTATTTTGTAAATAAATAATTATTAAAGAGGTCATAAAGATTGCATGTATAACTAGAGGTTTTACTGCTATTTTTTAAATATTTGCTCATGCAAAACTTACCACCACAATGAAACAGGAACAGAAACAGGGGCAAAATACAACACAAACAGTCCACAATGAAACAGTGGTTTCCAAGGTCTTGCTGTGCGGATGACCTAAGACAGCTCAGCCATCACTGATCCTTCATATTGGTTCATTCATTCATGCATGCATTCATTTATCCATTCTTTTTATATTATTTCTGGATTTCTTTTAATGTGTGATAACTTTACCTTTATTAGAATTATTAGAATGTCGTAGCATAAATTCTTTCATACTACATTGCACTTAAAACTTAATCCCCGGTTTCACAGACAGGGCTTAGACTAAACCAGGATTAGGCCATAGTTCAATTAGGACTTTTGTGATTTTTACAAACATTCTTGGACAAAATCTTGAGACACAACAAATTAATTTACATATTTTAAGATCTTTCAGTGCAAGTTTCTTTAAGGTGAAGCAGCTAAGACTTACATTTTAGTCTAGGACTAGGTTTTAGCCTCGTCTGTTACCCGGGGGAATATGTTTAGTTCCCTAAAAACAAGGAGACCTGGCCCCAACTAAGTCTGGTTTCTCCCATGGTTTTTTTTCCTCCATTCTCTCACGGATGGGGTTTTGGTTCCTTGTCGCTGTCGCCTCTGGCTTGTTTAGTTGAGGGCACCTAATTTCTAGTGATTATCGTCATTTTGATTACAGAGACTGTCTCTGCATTTAATAAACAAATAGTTTAATCTTGTCATTATACATTACCATCACTCTATTCTCCTATTTAATAATGTTCAGTGCTTTGCTACAAT
>JAUMHE010000056.1:1221759-1245080 GCA_032359235.1 Enteromius mattozi
AAAGCTACATTTTGTAACAGCAGTATGTATAAGAGTAACTGGAACAGGGGGTGATCAGGGGGTGTAGTTGGGTAGGTATAGCGATATGTAAAGTGGGTGGAGTTGGTGCACCTCTGTAATACCAGTGTATATACATAAAACCAAGCAATTTTACTAATATGACAAAACATTTTAACCATCCTGACAAAAACAATATATAAAAATAATGAAATAGTACTACTTAATACAACATTATCTTTTTGTTTAGTTATCAAAAAGTTTCATTTTGTTATTTTATTATCTAGTCTGATAATATTTAAACTCTGTAAACTAGTTTCAACTAATGTTTATTATTGGGCATGTGCAATATTGACTGTTTATTAGTGCTTTTATAGCACATATTAATGCCTTATTCTACAGGACCATATTTTATATGTCTTAATCATACCTAAACCTTACTACTACCTTCAAACCACTAAAAAGCAGTAATCAGGGGTTTATTGAGGGCAAACTCTTAGTTAATAGTGTGTTACCTTATTTTCATAAACATAAACCTGCTGAAGTTCCCTTATGTTCCACCCATTGTGACGTCCATTTTTGGCAAATGTGAAAGCACTGGATACTGCATTGAGATCCACAGTCCAATCAAATACATTGTTGGTGCCTTTTACATAAAGTACTGTATGATTTTCATAATGTAAATCTGTTTATTTTATTCATTTCTAACTCAAATGCTCTTTGGCCCCAATTAAAAAAGTATTGTTTTTTTATCCCTCTCAAGTGAATTGTAAAACAAAATCATAAAGACTGTCTACAGCGCAAGGACTGAACACCTATCAGCATGCTTTTATCATTAACAGAACATTTATTGCACAAATACAGGGTACTGTGTTTTTATTTGAGCACATTTGCACATGAAATACGACTCTTTAGAAATGTCAGCAAATTAACCATTTGATTATTGCTCTGTTCATTTATTCATACATTAAAGGCTATATTTGCCGTGTTTTGTACTGTTGTGTCTTCTTTTGTTATGCTTATTAAGGTCTTTATTAAGCTGACAGATGCAATGCAAATGAAGTTATTACTTATGATAATTGTTGTTTTGTTGGTGTTAGCGGCTGAAGGCCAGTGATATCTGTCTGTTTGTTGCTTTTCGATGGAGATGTTAAATGTTTCAGATGAAAACACATTCTGCTTCTTAGGAACCATTCTGGTAAAGACAACTTGTCAGCCATTACTGCTCCGTATAACTGTGTTTCTGAGGGATATGCGTTTGTGCAAATCCATCGAATGATTCCGATCTGAATGCTTGGCCTAGATTTCTCCAGATGTCTGTGGACCCTCACCCCGGGGGTCAAACCTCACACAGGTGGGAGCAGTTTGGCGATGAAGAGAGAGGAGTAAGAAGACACCTGAGGAAGCCATTGTGGAAGCCCACCAGTGACACACATGACGGTCACTATCCGCTTTATTTGTTGAAGCACGAGGGTTCAACAGATCTCAATCTCAGTCTGTGTACATTTCCGCTTTAGAATTCCGCGTAAATATTTGACTACTTTCGCCGTCTCCACTTTGCTCCCGCGAGACGCAAATTTCATTGCAGAACTATTAAAATGTGAAGGCTCGGGTTATGAATATGAATCGCTCGGCATTTACATGTATCATTTGTGAAATGACGCAGAATGAATTTTCTTCGCAGAGAGCGAGAGAAATTACAGGCTGAGCTCCTTCTTGGAGGAGAGTCCTGAATATCCTTTAGCATTGTGAGGAAATGTTTAATCTGTCTCCCGCTGGGAAACAGAAGCCTAATGCAGTATCTCGGTGCCTCTGCTGTCTGCCGGCAGAATGGCGGAGACATTTTAATGCATTTCAGAGTTCTTCTCTAGGTACGAGATGATGGACGGAGGAACCTTATATTTGCGAACACCCAGGGTTTAATGCACTCAGCGCCGCTCGCCGCCTTGTCTTCCAGCCAACAAAACATGTTCCGTGGAATAAAAGAAAAAGCAAAGCACAAAATTATTCTCCCTGCCTTCTATCAAGCTCCTGCATTCAGCAGCGCGTCTGAAGGGCGCGTCAGTCCGCCTGCCTCTCTCAGAGAGGTAATTATCCTTTTTCCTGTCACAGGGCTCCAAATGATCTCTAACCACTGGGGAGCTTTTTTAGGGGCTCAGCTTTGTCAATAGGAAGTCGAAAGAGCTTTAATTTTCAGACAGCTGCACATGTACTTTCATCTCGGCATTATTCCCCTATAGCGGTCATCTATCCGAGCGCGAGCGCGAGCGCTCCTTTTGTTTGTGACGTGGGGCCGCGCGCGCGCGCCGCATTAACATATTTATTTATAGACTTACACTTTTCTTACAGTCATTTTTGTGTAACAATTTTCACACTCGACATTGTCTGTGCAATTTCCCTTTCAGTGTCTCTCTCTGTTTTCTCCTCTCTTTCCTTCCCTTTCAGAAAGAGCCATGAATGGATGGAAAATTATCACAATTACTCACATAATTGAGCCGTCTTTGTGGCAAGTGCGGCTCGAGGAGCCCTTTTTCCATCAGCCAAAATGGTTTCATTATAGGGGTTTTCATATTCCCTGACACGGGGCACGGAGGGGGGAGGGGGGCGGCGAGGGGCTGAGAAGCGCTGTACAAGTCGCTGGGGGAGAAGGGCGGATCATTAAGGTCACAGTGGGGATAATTATCTTGACTATGGAAAGAGCATCCAGCACCTTTTTCCTCTTCCCCACCACAAAAGCACCGTCCCTGGCCTTTCGGCACAAAGAACTTTGGAATAAATGGAGCTTCCACCTACAACTTGTTCACAAAGAGAGAGAGACTTGTATCAACATGACAATTTTCCATTATTAAGACTAATGGCGGGCTGCCTTGGGAGATCAAGGGGAGAGGGGAACGTGTTCAGGTGTGCTGGAGTACTGACCTCTCCCCCGTCTTTGTTTGGGACTTAACTCCGAACAAAACCCCTAAAGGGGCTGGATAACCCCCTCTGCCGCGCCTCATTATTTCATTACAGAATTTGCATGTTGCCCGTCTTTGTGGGGCCATTAATTGGACAATGGGAAGTGCATTTGCGACGGTGTAATCAAACCTTGTTTCAATATGCGTAAAGGAGAGAGCAGACTAAATAAAGCGATGTTGCACATGATGCAGGCAGCTGTTTGAAATCATCATCCGCAGGCCTCGGTGGGTCCGAATGGTTCTGCTTTGCCAGGCTCTGACTTTTATTGATTTTAATTTGCTGCTTAGTTTGAAGATTTGATGACTGCCTGTCTCAAACCTGGAGACACAACAAGCACAAATACCACGAGCCGTGACAACTCCGCAGTCGTTTCTTTTCCTCCTCGTCGATGCGTTAAGCAAGCGTCTGTCGGGCGGATTTTTCTATTTCTCCCAGTAGCACCTAACTCAGGTAATTGGTCATTTTGGGAGGGCAATTTTGGGGCAGGTGGGGGGATGCTGGGCAGTCTGTTCTGACCCCTGCCGCTGAGGTAATGACGGAGGGAGGCTGGCGGTCACCTGCGGCCCAGGTGACTGATGGGTGTAGATGAGCAGGTAGCAGAGGATTCCGAGCTGATCCTGTCCAATCGCCCACAAAACCGCTGCTGAATCACAGCCGTGCGTTTTGGTAATCGCGTGACACGCACACCTGTCATTTGCTGCTAGATTTCATATTTTAGAGAATGAGCGGTCTTTTGAAGGCCCCGTGATCTTTCACTAAATGAAGCCTGCCCAGGAAACCGTAATGATTGGTAGATTTAACACGACAGTTTATTTATTTATTTCAGCAAACATGACATCAAAATGATTCAAAGGGTTGCATAATATAACATGTTTTAATAATAATGTGGTCTTTCTGTCCATAAAATAGCATGTGATAATGTGTGCATGTCTGTCTGCAGGTGAGAACCACTGGCCAGACATTTCTATGTTCTCCCAAAACGATAAGACCCTTCAGTTGAAGCATAATAATAATAACAATAAAATAAGCTGTAACTGTAAGGACAGAACTGAAAATACAAATAATCCATGAGCGTAATACATATGAAATATCTAAAATTCTCCACACTTAAAATCCATTTTAAAACAAAATTCAAATGAATTGATCTCCAAACAGTTATATCTGCCCTAGACCTTTAGAGAATTACGAACAAATTTAAAACACAACAAAAGAACCTGTCAGAGAACTGTGAAATTCTGTATTTACAAATATGGTAACACTTTATTTTAATGTATCCTTGTTACACATTACTATATTTACTATTATAATGACAATGAATTATGCATAATTACATGCAACTAACCCTAACACTTACTACTGTTAGTTAATATTTCAATGCATAATAATACCTTAACAAGGACACCTTAAAATAAAGTGTAACCCAAAATGCTTTGAGTCACAATTCAGAAAAAAAGGAACATGAGTGATTAAATTGTGTTTAATTCTGTTCCAAAAGCGTCTTGTTCTTAGCTCTTGGTGTTCTAATGGAAACAAAACCTTACAAACCCAGCAACTGCATTATTTTAACATCACACTTAACCGTTCCATACTGATTGACACAGTAATCTGTGGTTACACCTCAGAGTGTCCTCTCTCTTTCTCTCTCACACACACACACACACACACACACATGTTGCTCTCAGTCTCAACAAATACTCTCACAGAGTCTCTTTGTCCATTGGAATTCAGTGGAGCAGCAAATTGAAGGTGCTGCCTGCTTAAAACCCTCCAAGAGAAACCCAGAAAACCCACAGCTGTTTTAACATCAGGATTGATCAGATGCTCTGAAATTGGATCATTACGTCTGATCGAATCTGGCGCTGTGTGTCTTTGCTGCTGCTAGGAAGCACAGGGCTGAATTCGTATGAGCGGCTGTGTGTCGCTTTGTAAATAAGCTGTAATTGTAAGTCCCTGGGAAAACACTGGACCAATGTACATCCCCAAACACAGAGCACAGACGTGTTCGGTTGAGATGTCATTGTTAATGCTCTCTTAATAACATTTTAAACAGCTCCACTTAAACCTGATTCGTTCAGTCCAAATATGTGGTGGAGGAAATCTAAATTGAGTCTAGGGCTTTTTTACACTCTCATTGTCAGCATGTGTGTTGTTATGGTATGATAATGGTATCATATTCCATTTCATAAGTGCTCTGTCTCTTTAATTTGAAATACCCCTCCATCATAATGCAGGGTCTGTCAGTAGGATGCACTTTCACATGAGGCAAATACATGAAGTGTAGATTGAATTAGAGATTATGTAGTGCACTACAACTTATTTTTGTCGGAACTGATCTACTGCAAAGCACAACAAATGCCAGGTTTACTTTGATAAGTTTGAAAGCTAGTAAACAAATTGAGTTCACATTTGTTTCTATTAAACAACTGCATTTGAATTGACCCGGTTTAGAAAATCTGAATGTAAAGATCATGAACAGATGCTAACACAAAAGCATGTGCTCTTCAGGCAATAAATTAACATCCAGTTACATATTCTGTGATATCTTAATACACTACATCCATGAAACTCGATGAATGTCATTGCGATCGATTTTCAGTTCCATGGTGATGTTGTCTTGCAATCTGCTAACAATTTTTTAAATAATTAGACATCTGTCCGGATTTGGCTTTGGTTCTCAGGAACACTTTATCAACAGGACATCTCGTGGGTCACACTAACCAGAGAGCTGGTAGGAGAGCTTCATACTGAAACAATTAAAAAAGAATCCTGTGCCACCAAAAACAAAAACTAATCAGGGACTTTGGCTTAAATTTACTCCGGACGCAAATTCGGAAGTCCCTTTACAGCTGAGAATCAGACTCTGCTGAAAGGCTATAAACTCAATTGTCTCTATTTGAAGCAGTTTTTCAGCTCATGTCTGGATCAGAAGCACACACACACACACTGAGTGGGCCTGAACTGGTGTGGTGCACTAAATCAGGGCAGCATAGCAGGTGTTTGACTCTCATTCTTGATGATCCTCTTCTCTGGAAAGTGCTCTAACTCGTCATCTCACATGCTGCTTTATTTGAGTTGCGTCTAAACAGAAAACTGCTGTGGTATCATTCTGACACGGTGGGCAGTTGGACTGAGCTCTGTATTTATTATGGGAATGACCACATGGATAGTAAGATAACTGTTCTGCGGTGTCATAATTTCATGTAAGAGAGACCAACGTTTTCCTGTCGTCCTTTGAAATTAAAACCACTTTTGAAAATGCAGCAGAATCTTTTGGTTCTAAATATTAAAAAAAAAAAAAAAAAATAGATTCTACAATAAAATAAAAGCCTAGTGCAGGAGACATGACTCTAAAGTTAACTATATAGTTTGGAAGAAAGCCTGTCTCGGGATATTCTTTCTATACTTTATATCTGTAGATCTAACAAACATATATTAGCCTACTGTTTCTTTGCTAAAATTGTATATATTCAATATTCATATTCAATAATAATAATAATTTCATTGCATTACTATAAATCATTGAGAGCATTTGCTAAATAAATAATGCACACGTTGTGAGTGCGTAATTATCGAATTTAAAGCTAGTTTTGTTATATGAAATTGTCTGTCCTTATTCCACATAACTCTTTATATATGTGTATCTCATAAATTCATAATGATGGAAGACAATAGACACGTGTAACTTCTTCAGTTTGTTCTGAATGGTGATAATTATTGGCTGTAATACTGTCATTATTTTCGCTATTGATGAGGATCTCCGAGGTTGATTGCGAATGTCATTTGAAATACAAATTGCTTTAAATTGGACAATTTTGAGGATGGTGGATATCTAACAGGTATTTGTCGAATGTGGTCGTCAGTCCATATCATCTGGGAATCGTGTTGCAGCCAGTGACATTTTTATTCTGGCGTTTTTCTTGTTCGAGGTTTTTCTGATTTCACTGTATTTTATTATGACGGAATGTAAGTGAACACACGTGGAGATTATGACCATTTCGAGGGAGACTGGGGAAAAGACAGCCGCAGAGACTGCGAAAGAGAGATAGAAATAAGAGGAGGATGTGGAGGTGTGATCCGCGTTGGGAGTCGCACACAAACGGTACGACCAGTCTCATTCTCTTCTGAGTCTTGAGAAAACGAGCGTTTTTATTTCTCTCTTCTCTTGGCACGTTAGTTATCGATGGGATATATCTCCAGCTCGCGTTGTTATCGAATGTCTAAACAAAACGTTTGATTGAATTGCTGTGTCTGTCATGAAACGTGTTTCTGAAAAGCTGCACATGGGGAAGATGTTACAATCGGTTAGAGTTACTTCACGCGTCGCCGTTTATAATTTTACACCAATATTTTAATGTCACAGTTATCCAAACCGTAACAAAATGTTGCTTGTTCTTTGAATAGGTTTGACGGATTATAAATGATTTAAATAATGAAATCTGTAAGCAAAGAGTAAGGCCCATGTTCGGTGTAATGGCAGACAGATAACTCTGCGGCAACAATTCCCCCAGTCTGGTGGTCAAATTTATTTGAATTCATTATCAATCAAAATAATGCAATTGCATGATTTTTAACTTTAATGGTTTCTAATTTTGCTTCCTTAATCTCGTTGCAGAGTCAATAATGATAATGCAAACATAAGATTTTTATTTATTATTATTATTTTTTTATGTATTTATAAAAAAAAGTGCGTTTGCAATTTTTAACGGTTCAGTAAGTCAATTAATAGAGTTTATTCGATTTAAACTGCAAGTGTGTGCAATAGGATTCTGTGTAAACATTTAAATGTAGGCAGTAAACGTGGGGACAAAATTGCTTTGGTGTAGATGTGTTATTAGTTGGTTTGTTTTAATGTTTTTATTATTATTATTTATTTATTTATTTAACTTTTCCTGCATTATTGGACCTGCTACATATAGTTCAATCACACTTAAGCTTCACATCTAAACACTAAAACCTGCGGAATTTATTTCTTACAATAAAAAAATAAGCCACAACACCGCATTGTCAACCTAATTCAGATCTGATAGGAATTCGACAGATAACAGGAGCTGTTATCAAAACCGACCTGTTTTTCTGATCCTCAAGCGCAAAATAAAAAATCAACCCACGCGCGCGCGCGAGTGATGTGGATCCGCACAACGCTGCGAGTGTTAAATACACAGCTAATTATGCGTATGAAAATTAAACAACTGTGTTATGCTAATTTAGCTGGTTTCAGCTGTGTCTTCAAGCACTCGAGACTAGCATTTTAACTAAATGAATCATCAAAGTAATTCATCTTTGCTTGGAGACACAAATTTATACCTGTACTTAATCCTATTTGTTAGGTGTTAAATGCGAAGCCGTGACCAGCAGAAAATTCAAGAGCATGCTAAATTTATCATATCGAACTTTTTTCTATTTTAATGTCAGATAATTGTGTTTGCTTTTGTTAGCACTTATTTGTATTACACTTGTACTTTAGTACTAATAGTAATAATGTCATGGCATCATTATTAGGCTTATTATTATCCAATGTGAACATAACTCGTTAATGATTCATTTTAATGGGTAGTATTATGCGTTAATGAGCACTTTTTAAAACCAAATCTCAAATAACAAAACCAAACATCATTTTATGATATTTTCACGTTGTGTGTGGTAAATGTTGTGGCTCGGCAGGGAGGTGTTTGAGCCCTCCACGCACGGCCTATACGCGTCTCGGTCCATTCCCTAAATTTCTACATTAGCATTGCACAATAGAGTCACAGGTTGGTCTTATTTCTTGAGTTTATCAGGTCCGTCCGACCCGACCCTCGGATTACCAATCCGCGTCGCTCTTGGAGGGAGTGGACCAATCAGAGAGCACCTTGGATAAATATTCATGATTCCCTGATTCAAACCTTTGAGCGAGTTTGTGTGGATCCACAGCATCGTACCTAGACTTTTCACAGAGACAAACTACATTTTCTTATGAATGGAAAGTGAAAAAATCAGTTGAGCTTAAATTGGGATCCATCCTTCACTCAGATCATAGAAGAAAACAAAAAAGCAGGGGGAGAGAGAGAGCGAGCGAGAGACATGACCATGTCTACAATACCAGAGAGTCTAAACAGCCCAGTCTCAGGAAAGAACGTGTTCATGGAATTTGGGCCACCGAGTCAGCAAATGTCGCCTTCGTCTATGACCCACGGACATTATTCAATGCACTGTTTACACTCGTCTGGACACCCGCAGCACGACAGCGCATACAGCCCGGCTCCGTCCTTCCCCAGATCTCTGCCTTATCCATACGTCAACTCGGTCGGTAGCCATTCCTCCAGCCCGTACCTCAGCACCGTGCAGACTTACCCAAACAACTCGGCTTTGGCGCAGACCAGATTGGAGGACCCAGGTAAGAGCTGCTGCGTGCATGTCTTTGGTCTTCGCTGGTCGTTGCGTTCGTCGGCGCGCTGCGAGAATGTTGGACTGGAGTAGCCCAGATGTGCTGTTATTAGGCTTGGTAATTATTTATTGCGTAATGCTATAAACAATGTATGCAATTAAGGCTAATTATACCTAAAGTGCCGCCTGTAAAACTTGTGCACAGTGATGTGAGCCGCGCTGCATGAACAGTCGGTGAGACAGCTTCTTTTCTTTCTCCCTCCCAGCGCCGGAGTCAGAGAAAAACACCGTGGTGGAAGGAGGAGAGGTTCGTTTCAACGGGAAGGGCAAAAAGATACGCAAACCCCGGACCATCTACTCCAGCCTCCAGCTGCAGGCTCTGAACAGGAGGTTCCAGCAAACTCAGTATCTGGCTCTGCCGGAGAGAGCCGAGCTCGCCGCGTCTCTGGGGCTCACGCAAACACAGGCACGTTGCGCCTTTTCGATAAACCGATTGGACTTTGTGAACGAATTTACGCAACCGTTCAAAATCCACTGCTTTATTAACTGCATCTTCTCGTTTTGTAACGCGGGGCCTGTAGCTAATCAAGGGTTGCGTCTGTTTGAGGGAAATATTTAAAGAGAGTTAAAGTCATGCGTAAAACGATTCGATTGCATGCGATAACAGAAACAGATGCTGTAGCTCGCTCTGACTTTTTCTTTTCTTTTTTTTCTAGGTGAAGATCTGGTTTCAGAACAAACGCTCCAAGTTTAAGAAACTGATGAAGCAAGGCGGAGGAACAATAGACACGAACGCTTTGGCTAACGGGCGCGGACTGTCCACCGGATCTCCATCCGTAGCGCCCGTCTGGAGCTCAACAGCCAGCGTCAAAACATCCACACCGACCTCGTATATTCCCAGTTACACCTCATGGTATCCCACAGCACACCAGGACACTATGCAGCAGCCGCAGCTCATGTGAACCAGCACTGCTGACACAACCCCGCCCCTCTATCCACCAGTGGCCCAGTTCAGGGGACCCGACACAGGCCTTACACACACACTGGCCCTCCGCAGCCCTGACCAGATGCGATCCGGAGACGCTCTCTAAAAGACACCTGCTGACACACGCGAAGGTCGTCTGCGCCGGAGAGGAAACGCATCTCTTTTTTGAATTGAAGGGAATGCCGGGAAAGTGGGTCAAATCAAAGCTGCTGCTCTCCCCCTTTCCGTGACTTTTTTTTTTTTTTTTTTGATGTGTAAAAAAAGAAAAGAAAATGAAACTGTACCTAGTCAGAAATGTATTTCATTTTCGCCAAATTTGTCATTTTCCGTAAGAAAATTGGAATTACCGGTTTGTCCATCCACAACAAAGTGCTGGGCTGTGAGTGAGAGCGACATGAACATCACACAGAAATGCGCTTTTTCCAAAAGCTCTTGTGAAACGCCGCGCTCATGCAGTCGCTCCAGGCTTCGCCGTGGCGCGGTGAATGTGTAAAAACTGGGATAAATCACACCGTGAGCAACGTCTCGAGTTTTTCCCCATTTTAAAGGGAACAAAGAAATCTTTAAACAAAGTTATTTTGTATGTGTGGCGTTTTGTGTTTATTTAAATATAACTTATTTAGAATTTTTTTTTTTTTAATCTGTTTGTATGTTTTATTTAAAATAAATGTTCTTTAAATTATGATGTGAGGCTGCACTATAAAATAGAAACACTTCCCTCGGATTTGAACCCAATTTGTAAAGCCGATTGGTTTTTTTGGATCCTACAAAGAGAAGCGGAGTGCAGATAAACGCGTCTATCATCACCGTTAGATGGGAAGTGTTGACAGCTCTAATGTACAGAAATAGTCGTTTTCGTTGTGTACTGAATAATTTGTGCAAAAGGATCTAAACATGATTGTGTTGATTAAAATTCATGTGTCTTTCCGTTTCACACTGAAAAATAGTTTTATAGCTTATACCGGTCACATTAATTTATTGTTTTTGTTTCATGGAGTCTTGTATAATGTGTAAACTCGAACAGTAAAAATCTGCTTATGAAAGAAGTTACAAAATGTCATCGCAACGTTTATTGCTTTGCCAAAAAATGAATGGAACTCAGGTAACTGATGACACAACTGAACTAATGCAAAAAATCAAACTTGTTTTGTAAATAAATAGGCCTATCTCAATATTTAACCAACTTGTTTTAATGTCCAAAAGAGTTTGTTGTCTACAGATAACGCGCTTTTCAAACAAAATAAAAAGCATTTTGATCATTAAGAAAAGAGCCGTTTTAGCCTCTACAGATACTAAATTATTGTATAATAATTTATATAAAAATCTCAATATTTGTTTTGCTCAAATTGGACGTTTTGTGTCTTTTTTTTAAAGACACCTCTAGCTTTTCGTTGCAATCTGAACCGCCGATTAATCTTGTGGTGGTTTCTGTAACACAGCAATTCCTCCGACAATAAGGGCACTTGTTTCTTTTCACTTTCGTTTAGCCGCTATAAGCTCTTTTCTGCTCTTGTGTGGTTGCTTTTGAAGGCCGTGTGTTAAGTGAATAATCGGGCAGGTGCCGCTCATAGAGGGGCAGATGAAGAAAGACTGGGGCTGGGAGGGGGGCAAATGCAGATAGGTAAAGAATGACATGTTTAAAGTGCCTTTTGTTTGGGGCTGATGGCTTAACTGCGCATTTTAAGAAAATTCTGATGCAGATAGATGCCGGCAAGCAATAATAGAAGAATATTTCCTGAAATATCCATTTTGTATTTTTTGTGGATAAATCCGTTCGATTCTATTAATAGTTTAATTTACTTGCTCAAATATTATTATTATTAACCCATTGTTGATTAAATGAATAATGATAAAAAACGTATGATCTAAAATTGGATTTGAACCATAAGATTTTAATATACAAAATATATAGCTAAAGACCAACTAAGTTATTGGAAATTCAGTTGGCCTTGCATCTGCTGGTTGAGCATTCAGTTCTTACCATTGCAGTAGGTGCTGGGGGTAGAGCAATTATTGTGACAAATTTTGACACTCTTCATGTGTGGTCTTTAAAAATGGCCTGGTCAAAGCAGGAAATGGCCCCGTGCGCTCAATGCTTCAGCAGCTCTCTGAGACTTCATTAATACGACTCCAGATTAATAAAGCCTCTACATATAATGTTATTTTTTTATTATTATTATCGATAATTATTATTATTATTACTATGTTATCGTTGATTAAACAATATAGTAGTCATATTGTTCTTGTTGTTTACAGTCTCTGCCGTGGTATCAGGTTATGGATCACAATGTTTATTAATTCGCTTTACGCTTTTGATGCTTTGTCCATTTTACCGGTTTCCAGAGTAAATTGCACTCCTCTGTTTATTCTCCTCCCGGTGATTTCCAGCAGTCTAGCTAATTTTCAGAATACGGATAAATAACGCGTATTTTCTCGATGCACATTTGTTAAAGATTGACTAGCACTGATATGAATCAATGCAACAACTTGTACCGCAGATTTGATCAGAGTTACAAAAATATAAATGTAAAATAGTCTATATCTTAACTTTTTTTCCCCTAAAAATATTCCAAACACTACTCTTGGGAAGGAATAAAAGAAGAAGCCGTGTTGTTCTGTCTCTTTCTCCGACATGCAGCTGTGGAGCAGAGAGGGTCAGCGTTATTTCACTCTATTCTCCTCTTGATTACGCGCCGGGCCCATCAAACCAGACATAATTACAGTCATTCCCTCCTTACTTATTCTAATGCAGCTTCCCATCTACGGGATAATTATGAGCAATTTTTTTCGCACGTGGAATCTTTTGTTAACAAAAGAGATAGCGCACTGAAAGAAAATTTGCTGTGCGATGGGGGGAAAAAGAAAAGGGAAAAAAAGAGAGTGAAATAGGTGCGCAGCGGTAGTTATAAGTAAGGCTGGCAAATTGCTTGCAGGTGTATACCGAGAGATTTGTCAATGGGAAGAGGGATCAAAATGAGCAAAAGCACAATGTCGGAGTGATGAAGGCAGAGGTGAAATTATAGAACAAGGGCTGCTTTATTTTCGACTGGATTCTATAGACAAACTATCTCGCAATTTCAGACAGCTTTATTAATGAGGTAGTAGACCACTCTAGTCTGATTCAAAGCAGCAAATGGTGTAGCTAGCTACTATATTTTGTTTTCTCCACAAAACCGAATGAGATTTTCCAGCGAACGGCAAGTTTTAAGCCGCCAAATTCGTTTAAATTAGCCAGCAGTATAGGCAATTATTCGCTTAGTAGCGACGTTTTTATTATTGTTACTTTTACTATTTATACGTCTTAGATGCTCCATTAATTCTACATAACAAAACTGCAAGATACTATTCAGATGCAAAGCGCGCATTTCAAACCGCATCGTTTGATTTATCATAACACCTCATAAATAATGTGCAAAAAATTTTTTAAAGGTTAATAAAACATGTGTAAAATAAATGCGCGTCCTTCTTACCTTAATCTGCAATAAACGAGAACGCAAAGATTGGCAGGTCGTCTATAGCAGCTATAAGGTGCCTATCGGTCTTCAGAGAAGCAGAAGAATGTGAAAAGAGCATCCAGCAGTCATGGCATAGGTTCGGCTCTTTGGGTCCCAAAATCTGCCTCCTCTAGCTGGGCTCAGAGCTGACAGACGCTCTCCGAGCAGGAATGAAAAATCCTGCTTTATTTTCCCTCTTTATAGCTGATGGAAAAAATTGCTGATTATTAGCATAAATGTTTACTCCTCATTACGCTGATGACATTGTGCACTCGAGATCTTGGTAATCTTTGGGAAAATTATGAGTAATTTTTAAAAATTTAAAGCAGCAGTTACCATGCAATTCAGGCTAATTTTGCGTAGGCTCCAAACGGATATAATTATCGCGGAGTCAAGATGTTATGCTAAAAACTATGCATTGATATTACCATTTATTATGTACATACAACTTTGACAATGTTGATGCTTGAAATAGCTGGAAATTGTCTTGCGCAAAAATTACAGTCCATATTAGGACATCTAAAATTGCGAAGAATTATATAGTAATTGCAGGCTTTCAGATCGGGGAGCCAGAATGCTCAACTGGAGCAATTGTGGATAAAATTACAGATCAGAGTATAAATTAGGGATGGGGTATGGCATTTTTCAAGTTGTCTACAGGATTCCGGAAGTGTCTAAAACCACATCATTGCTAATCTTTCAGAGAGAAAGGCACGCAGAGCATGCGCTTGCAGACAGCTCCAATACACTTTTACATTCGTTTGCGTTTGCAAGGTGTGACACTTGTCCACGTTGAACCACCTGAGTTGAGAGACCTAATCAATGTTAACACGGACCATAGCCGTGTTTGCCAGATACACCCAGACAGCAAAAATATAGGCTGACAGAACCGGCGCAAAAAGCCGCTGGTGCATGCGGTTGAGCGTCTGGTTCGCTCCGCGTTTGGAATATGGGTTAACGTGATCCGGTTTGCTCGGAGGGCTGCTGTGCTGCACTTGATGTGACATTTCTTTGTTCTTGATCTCGTTAAACCTTAACAAGAGCTCGTCTCAAGGGACGCGCGGCGTGGGTAAACCCTTCTGTATTAACAGTGCGTTACTGAGGCCTTTACGGAAAGGCGCTCTAAAGGAAGCCGACCGCTATTGGTTAAACACGGCATTCCCGTTTCCCGTCCTGTTTATACTGTTGAACGGATAAAGTCTGGATCTTCTCGTGGATCTCCGCGGGGCACATTTCAGTGCGGGCGTAGTCTCAGCCCGGGGCGACACCATAACATCTTGTAATGTGGCAATCACTGACAGGATACATCCTCATTACAGCCGTCTGCTTTATAGCTTTTGAACCCTCACATAAACAGATGCATGTAACACCAAAAGCAATAGGTGTTATTTGTATTATTTTAAAAAAGAACAACGGGCATTAAGCCACACTTGTAGGGAAAGCATTTCTCTTTTAATTTGAGAAGTCAACTAGCTGTGACACATAATTAATAACACCCTAGGCCTGCACTGCAATAAATTCATAATAACGTTTTTCAAAAAAAATCTTCGTTTTTCTACTTGATTTTTGGAGTTTAAAATCGTGCATGTTTTCCCTTTGATTTTACTTAACATTTTATTTGAGTAATTAGGCTAACACTTATTTGTTTGTTTGAAGTGGTGCATTAAATGTGCATGCATCGGTTTCAGCATGATGCATTGCTCAAATTCCCCTGCTTTTTTTCATATTTTCTACTATGCCTCTAAACAAATAAACAAGTTTTCCTTTGTTATATGGCGTGGAAAATTAATGTAGGCTACACGGCAGTCAAGTCCCTGTTACAAAGGCCTTGTATTGTGCGTGGGCTGGTGGAAGTTGTGAGAAATGTTTCCACGTTGTTTGGCTCGGGGCATTTGTGAGCCTGCCTTTTTGGCTGCGCTGACTTCATAAAACGTCTGGAGCGCAGAGCTCTGACTCCAGAGAGTCTGAACCCAGCAGAACGCCTTCGTGCCGGGGCGTGTTTGCGCGCTCATTCCCAGCCCGAGGCGTTTCTATCGGGCTCCCCGAGCCCTCGTCCTGAAGTTTTATCTATCAGAAAATATAAGTAACGTCAAACCAACTGCCTATAGTGAATTTAAGGAAGAACCGTGTCCGTGCTGTTTTTTCAACCCCCCCAAAAAGGTTGCATAGACTCTCTTGACCTACTTATTGCAGAGAAAGCTAGACACACCTGTCACGTTAGTCAACAAAAGGTAGCCTAAATTTGTGGGTTTTGTGGGAAACATTTACAAGACGTTGAGTCTCCAGCCAGACTTATTAAAGACTAGAGACTCAACTGGCGCCGGAGCAAAAAGAAGAAGGCGTGGACAGATCTGCGAAAAAAAAGAACCCATACCAACAGTGAACTAAACAGAGAGAAAAAATGCAGTCGAAATCCCCAATGAACAGATACATAAAAATGCATTCACATGAAAGGTTTTATTTAAATAAGTCTGAATCATTATAGTGTCAGAAATGTTTTCAAAATAAATATCCTAAAACAACGTACTCCAGAGAAAATATCCTTTTACATGTGAACATGACTTTAGGACAATCAGTAGCTTACGAGTGTTTTTCATTAGTGTTTTGTCCATATTCTTTAAAACAGTGACAACCCTATATGGTATACGAATGACAACATTATTAAATAGACGCGGTGGAACACACGTACAGAGACGGACGTCAGATTTCCAACTTACCTTACGCACTATAATACGAACAAAAAGTCTAAAAACAAATCAAAGACAGGCGCATGAAACACTTTCACGGTGGAAAGAGACAGTTAAGTTATTTGCAAAAGGCACCGAACAGCTTCAGGTTGTGCTACATGTGCTCTTACACCCTGCTGCAATATTCACTCCATTAATGTCCGCATGAGTTCTCTAGGCTTTGGATAATAGTAGTTCACCGAACAACTGGTTTTAATCCACTGATGTACCACCCATAGAACAAAATAAATAAATACAAAAATAATTGTATATGTTTGATTCTTTAGTGTCTGCTTGTTGACTACATCGCCTGAAAAGAAACAGTGTTACGCCCAAAACGCACTGGCAATGATCAACGTGGCAAAAGGTCATACTGGAGAACAGGCCTAAAAAGTCATTTGAAGCAAGTTCGCAAAATGAATTCCCCAGTTTTTGTTTAGTGTCTGATCGGGTCAAAATATGGTCCCGGCGCTGACAGCTGTGTTGTGGTGAAGTGGCGGCTGTAGATGGCTCGCAGAGTTCGTGGATGAGTACCAGGGGTAGTTAGTCAGAAAGGAAGGGGTAGCTGTGCTGCTGTGGGACAAGCCCGTGTTAACAGTGCTCATTCTCTGGCTGTGCGCGAAGTCCCAGGCCGCGCTGAGAGGCGGCGAAGGCTGAGGTGGGGACTCACTGGAGGCCACATGCTGCTCGGGTGGGATCTCTCCACTTTTCCACAGCTTCTTGAACTTCGAGCGACGATTCTGGAACCAGATTTTAACCTGAAAGAACAACGACAGCTCAGTATCTCAAGCAACAACGTACACCTAGTGAAACGGCTGTTAGATATCTGAATGATATTTTCCCAAATAAGATTTTTTTATTACCTCTGCGTATATAGAACTAATTTCAAATTTTGCACCCGTTTTGATCACTGTTTGTAAGAAAATTAAAGGACGGTAATAAGGCATCTATTATTATTATTATTAATTATTAATAATAATAATAAATCCAAATTTTCTTAGATCTGAAATTAATTACTATTTTATTTTATCAAACATAAAATGTATTTGCGGCGTATTTGTTTGCTGGTATTTTATGAAGTTTCAGAAAGCGTCCATACCTGTGTTTGCGTGAGGCCCAGCGAAGCTGCTAGTTCAGCTCTCTCCGGCAAGGCCAGATACTGAGTCTTCTGAAACCTCCTCTGCAGGGCCGCCAGCTGGAAACTCGAGTAAATAGTACGAGGTTTTCTGACTTTCTTTGGTTTTCCGTTAACTATTCGAATTTCAGGTTCACTTTCCTCTTTTTCTGGGGGAGAAAACAAACAAACGTAGTTGTAAACACGCCTGAGAGAATTTGAGTTGTCCCAAATTAATATTTTAAAATAAAACCTTTATACAATAAAACCAATATTTCACAACAGCATGCGCAATTAAAGCAACAAAATAATTATTAATGCATTGCATTAAACGTTGTTTTTTTCACTATTTATTAGTATTTATGCAAACACATTAAGCTAACGTTACAATGTTAAAATCAATTGTGACCACAACGCTAAGTCAGCAAGACAGAGATATTTACCAATATCTGCAGGAGTCGGTGAGGAGCAGGAGCCGTACGTGCTGTAGGGGCCAAAAGCGTTGCCGAAGCCCACTTCATATGATTTGGTGTTGTACTGGACGCTGTTCATGCTGCTGTTCTGGTACTGGTAAGAGCTGATCTGGCCGTATGGAGAGCCTGCGCATTGCCCGGCCTGCTGGTTATTATTGTAGTAGCTGCTGTCGGTAGCGGTGGAGACCGGAAGAGTCGGCGATTCCTGGGATTTGTGCAGACTGTGGTAACTGCTGGAGGTAATCTGGTTTGAATGCATATCTGTACTGAGGCTGTCAAAAACTCCAGTCATGTTTTTCATAACGCAAAAAAAATAAATAAAAAATTCTTAAATGCCAATGTCAAATGTCCAACGAATGCGCGAACCCATAAAAGATCTCCTAACTAAATACGGTTTCTGAGTTGTGTTGCATTCCACTTTGGAAGGATCCAAACGTGGACTCGAAGCAAAGCAGAACTGTGATTGTCTGTCAGCAGAGGTGCGGGAGGACGGACATTTATCGCGCGTCACGGGGGAGGATGAACTTGTGCGCCTGAAGCAGCCAATGAATGCAGGATACACACAGCTCACATATGCATGCTCGTGGTGATGGTGAACTGCTGCACGAAACACACTTCATATGCTCTTTCGTTCAAAACATTGACAAATATATTACACAATTATATTATACATAATGCTTTACGTGGGCTATCATTAGTATAGCGTGTTCAAATTAAAAACGTCATGAAAACTTGGTTCATATTTTACGTATAGGTCTATATTCTGAATACATTAACGTCTTCTGTAAATCCCTATAACATTTGTTGTTTTATTATTTAAGCGTTTAAACCAACGCGCACAGCTGACTACGTTTGAATTACGCTTCAGGAGCTTTTACAGATGATGGGTTACCTTTAACGCACAAATCCAAATTGCTGCATGCATGGAAAGCAAATACAATGGAAGTGCACACTTTGCAATGCTTCTTCTTAAAATAGAGAGATGACTTCAACCCAGTAATTTGACTTTAGACTTCAGATTTGTTTAGATCTTAAACAACACTAAAGAACAGCTTTTTTCCTGCGTGGCATCCTGACCTGCTGCGACACCTGTTGGTGAAAACATCCCATTTTTCTGAGTTTACTGCTGTTGTCATATTAAACCTCATTCTAAAAAATAAAGTATCTTATCATTTTACACAAATGCTTTTGACATTTTTTAAAAGTGTCTGGCTAAATAAAATGGCCAGATAACGTAGAAAGTAGAATAATAATATAATCGACAGCAAAGTAAAGGCCAGTCTGTTATTTTACACCAGTGCTAACCTGGCTGTATCCTGCACTCATTCACTCACTCTTTTACGTATTGGCCATACAGACATTTATAAGCAAAATAAAAGTCGAATAAACAAAGCAGCAGTGGCGTTGTTGTTGCTGAAACTGTATGTAACTAAGATTAAATTTATTTGTCTATCGAGATTATATATATATATATATATATATATATATATAATTGTGAGGGTTTACAACATTTAAAAATACAAATAATAAATAAATAAATAAATTAAAAAAAAAAGCATAGGCCTAAATAAAATTTTAAATGGAAATCAAACAATAATCAGAAGAAAACTGTCCCTTTGACACATGCAGATTTCATTATTTATCATCTTAGCTCTCAGATCGGACACAGAAGTCCAAAGCAACAGATGGGAGTCTGAATTCATTTTTCTAAGCCGATGTGAGAGGCTACTACCAACGAATGTTCCACCATATATTGTTGATGTCATTTTGTAGATCTGAATCATTTTCCTTGCTTTATTTGCGTTGCCTACCTACCTATCATAGCAACAGACAGTCAAAGGTCATTTAAACAGCAGCAGCACCTCTACTGACAGCGCACGGGATCACATCCTGTGCAGCGAATGTATCCCTCTCATCCTGAGACACATGGATGTGAATAAGATTATATGATTTTTTTCCCCGGTAGGCTTGTGTTGGAGTCAATTCTGAAATCAGGTTGTCTTTAATAATTTATCTCTAATCTTTTTTATTCATTATATTCGTTAGATCAGATAACATTTAGAATTTTCCCCACCTACAGGGCATGTCGTCACATTTCACTTCAACCCAATCTCACGAAAGTACTATTGATACTCAAATCGACTTTAACGTGTATATATGCTACCCAATGAGGATTATGCCTGTGGGGTAGATGCGTGTCATATGTACGCAAAAACTGCGTATTATATGCACGTCAAACACGTGCCCAACTTATGCGCTCCAAAGTCAATTTCTGCGTATCAGTACCAAGTTTTTGTTTTTATTTGGCGTACTATTTATTCGTATTTTCATGAGACCGGGCTCTCTACTTCCATTTATTTGAGGGTAAATAAAGAAAACCATATACGCTGGAATCGCTGTGGGTAAAACATTATACTCTGAACCCTTTGCACAACGGAGAAAGTCAAAAAGTGTTATGCTGTGTCCCTCTCTCCCAGACTCACATACGAAATCGTCACATTCTACTTTTGCAAAGGCTAAGCTCATTACTACTATTAGCTTTTGCAAATCAAGCAACGTCAGAATGACCTAATTAAAATTGATATACAGAAAAGTTTTTTGACCGTGGCAGCAGTTACAGCACCGGGCCGCCAGGGGGCTCTGCTCTCCGCGCAATGGAAAGAACAGCAGTTATTATTTTGTAGGCCTATACACCGATTTACAGTTTGATTTACAAAACTTTTGTTTACATATCCTTATATGGATAAGTATAAGCTAAATGTTATTACATGTTATATTGCATGATATTTGAATATATTTGAATGTTTAGTTTATTTCTCGTGTATTTTGTATTGGAGATTATTATAAGTATAGCCTATGCAACTGCACTACAGTAAGTCATTTGTGTGACGTTTCTACATCTTCACATAAACTATACCAATATGAACAGAATATAGAATGGTTATAACAACAGTAATGATTCGGTTGATAAGAAAATGAATATAATTGGTGGTCATAAAGGACTAAAATCTGGTTTACAGTGAAGCACTTGATGGCAATAAATGGGGCTATAAAATCCTAGTATATCCATAAGAGATAAACAATATGATCACACGGTTCAGTGGTGAAATCACTTTCTAAACTTTTGTGCATAAAATTATATCCAAATGTATCCTACAACTTTGATGTCATGACAATGTAATGGCATAAACCCTATAACCACAAAACAAAGACTTAAAGTCTTAAGACTTTTGCGTTTTAAGAGATACATTTCAGCTAAAAAATCTAAGAAATCTTAAAAAATCAAAAATTTTAAAAATCTTCCATTGTAAGTGCTTCCCTGTAAAACAAAAACAGAGATGAGTCAAAATTATTATTAATATTATTATTATTATCTTTATTTATTTAGTAGGCTATTATTATTATTAAGGTAATCATCAGTGTGCAACAAAGCACTTCCTGATTTTGCCAGGTACTATATGTCCCTAGGCCAACATATTTTGTTGACCCTAGAACAACATTTTAATGTACAGATATAGTCTCGACCATATTTCTACACCTAAACCTAACCTTACCCATGAGAAATGCCTAAAATCAGAGGAAATGATAGAGGACTGACACTGCTTGTACATCACAAGCACCAAACACCGATTGCAAGCCTAAACTTCTTAAAAACTGTAAACTGTTTCTTCAAATCTGATTGGTTAATCACAATGTTGTGACATCTTGCACTTGGCAAAATCAGGTTAGCGGTGCAGCAAATGTTGTGGATTGATCTGATTTAGTCACGGAACCCAGAATAAGTGTTATTTGCTCATATAGATGGACTGAGGTCATGTTCTGCTAAAGAGCAAGCAGTTTTTTCCGGTTTAATCCAGCCTGCTGATATCATTTGTTGTGTTTGCAAGGACCGTTCAGTTAGTGTTATAGTTATCTGTCAGCTTAAAATTGTGTGTGGTGTCAGTGTTGACTCATATCTGAGAGTGCATTCTTTCCTGAAATGCTGAGGTCGTCATCTGTATCAGCAAGAATAACAGCTGGAAATGAGCCAGCATTAAAGGGATAGTCCACCCAAAAATGAAAATTGTCTTGCCTTTTACTAATCTTTGAAGCATCCTAGGTGTATGTGACTTTCTTCTTTCAGACGAATCCAGTCGGAGTTATAATAAAAATTGTTCAGACCCCTCCAAGCCTTTGAATGGGTTTAAATGGGTGATAGCCGTTACACTTCAGAAGACGTGAGATAACACGACTCCAAGGGGGTGAATAAAGTCCTCCGGTAGCGAATCCATGCGGTTTTGTACAATAAATATCCATATTTCAAACTTAATATTTTTTCTACAACTCCGAATGAAGAAAGTCACATAGGTGCACCTAAGATGCTTCAAAGGTGAGTAAAAGACAGGATAATTTAAATTTTTGGGTAAACTTTAAAAGCAGTGTCATTCGGTATCTGTTGACTTTCTCAAGATGGATGAATATGTTGTTAGCTTGCTTGTTTACCATGAAGAAAATACAGAAATGTGATCAAGTTTCAGTGAGGAAATCTATTTTCAATAGACAAGTAGGAAGCAGATAAAAATATGGCAGCGGTGGTTGCCAGTATTATGGGATGGCATGATCTGTTTTACAGCATATTTCACTATAATGATATCATTATCATTGGTTTTAACATTCTTTTACTGTTTTACACAGAAAAAATATATGGTAATTCATAGTTTCGACCTTCAACAAACAATGTTTTAGAAAATTACTGAGGTAATTAACAGATCTGAAATGTAACATGTTTACCTTCTCTTCTGTAAACATTATACAAACAACTTATTTTCTTTGTTTGCTACAGTTTTAACAGAGATGTTTAATTGAAGCACACACTTGTTCGATTTGGACCGGTTGACAGTGTTGTTAGCAGTGTTGAGATGCAGTCATTAAATACTCAGCTGCTTACAAAATCACAGCTGAATTTTCATATTAATATTCATACAGCAAATGTACCTTGTTATGATGGTATTTTCACAGACTGGTAGCCCCTAACTGTGGTTAATATGTATGTTACAGGTGAGAAACTCAGTCTTTGTGGTTCCTGAGCTTATGATATTTTTAAGATGTTTAACAAGTAGCATGTAGTTCAGAGGCAGGACAGGCATCATATGTAATTGCACTATTTACATTTTGCACACTTAATATTGCACATAATCATTGCACTACACTGTACATACTCCACTTGTAAAT
>JAUMHE010000056.1:1262274-1275247 GCA_032359235.1 Enteromius mattozi
CCCTAATTTTACAAAGTAGGAATTATGCAGTTTTCTACAATAACATTTAGTACACCCAAAAGTCATTTTTTTCAGTGCAGTTCATAAAAGAACCATTCTTATTTCCTTAGTATGAAGACATTTGAAGAACAATTTTCTATTCTAAAGAACATTTGTGGAATGGAAAGATTCCTTGGCTATTAAAGGTTCCACACAGAACCATTGATGCCAGTAAATAATCATTATTTTTAAGAGTGTATCTACCAGAAGTCATTTATAATATTAATTTATTATGCGCACACTCTTAAAAATAAAGGTGCTTTAAGGTTCTTCACAGCAATGACATTTTTTGGTTCGACAAAGAACCATTCAGTCAGAGGTTTTTTAGTCTCTTTCTTACCCTTTTTTTACATTTTTTAAAAAAGGTTCTTGGCATTGTGAATCACCTTTATTTTTAAGTGTACAATCTTGCCTTTTAACTTTTGTTTTGTTTTTAATGGTCAGGTTGGTCATTTGGTTTTCAGCTCAGTTCTTTAAACCTTTGTCTCAGATCTCTTCTCCTCCTGGTTCAGTTGAGGTTTGGATGTTATGGTCTAAGGCTGTAAAACATCTGTCATGATGGGGCACTAAAAGAATAACTCAGGGCTCCTTTTTGGACAAGTTGAAAATGTAAAGATAAGTCATTTTACAGTACATGTTGACAACTTGGTGGCTACTTCATATGAATTTGTACCATGCCATTTACCCCACTGATGGTTTTGGGGTGGATTTTATTCTTATTTATTTATTTTTACATTTCTGTACAAATCACATTGTACAAACGACATTGTAAAATAGTGGTTTTCTTTGATCAAATTACATCAAATGACAAAATCCTTAACTGTGACCAAGCCCGGTAATGCATTGTAAAACTTAAGATGGAAGTAATCACATGCTACATGCAGAGACCATTTCTCTGCATGGCTGAAAAGATCCAATTAACGAAAAGGCTGAATGATTTACTTAGAGTCCGAGTGTGAGGGGGTCACTCAGGCATTTCTGTATGCGTCTGTTTGTTCATTTGTGAGTGTGTTTAAACAGTTGTGTGAAATGAACAAGTGTGAGTTTTCTTGTGTGTGTGTGCTGAGAGACACCTGTTTACAGCATCTATGGTGCCATGTAAATGTGTAGCACCTGTGACCAGGCTGTCTGTCTGTCTGTTTGCCTTCCTATTGATGTGTGTGTCTATGCCTTTTCATATTTATTTCCCATCTCGTGTGGATGATGCTGATTCTTGCGGGGTTCACCGATTGTGTGAATAATGCATGTGAATCAGTATCTGCTGGGGCTCAGTCTTTGGGTGTTTGCCAGGATTCACAATGGTTCACACAGGTTGTTTACAGGGTGAAAGCAGTATCTGATACACTTCATGCATTGTTCCTCTCAAATCACTACACATTAATACCCATGTGAGACTGAGAGTGTAACGAGACTGTATAATGTACAATTGTAGTTGGTACTGTTTTGTCTAAACCAGAAGAATTTGGGTTCCTCAAAGAACATTTCAGTAATCTGAGTGCTTAAAAGAACCATTGTTTTCTTAGTATGAAGACATTTTAATAATCTAAAAGAGAACCTTTTTCCACTTTAACCTTTTTTTGGAATGGAAACTACCCATGTGAGACTGAGAGTGTAGTAAGACTGTAAGAAGTAGTCAGCTGTAGCAATATATGTGCATTCACACATGTGCATCTCTTCTTGTGCAAATGTAGAGAAATGGTTTACTAAAATGATTGTGGGTTACTTATGACATGAGCTGAGAGTTTCCATGCTTCTTTTGGCTTTTGTAGTTTAGTGTTTTGATCAACACATCAGCTGCTTGGGATTCTTAAGCAGTTTGCTGCTATTTTCTCTGTTTGCGCCCAAAGAGGATGAGACCTGTGGGGTTAAGGTTAGGTACATAGAGGAGTCTACCATGGAAAGGAAATGAGGGGATATGCTTCACACAGTCTTATTGCTTCAGGTACGAGAATTCATGACAACATTTTTTGCAGTGTACAACTGTTTTAGCTGTTCCTCATTCTGTACAGCATTCTCATAAGAGTGTGTGTGAGCAGAGCTCAACTCTGGTGGTACAAGCGCAGAGGGCTGTGGGTGTTGAAAGCTCATTTGTACTGCATGACTGCATTTCCCTTAGTCAGTGCTGAAGCATGTTTTACACTAAGATCTGCCTTTAAAGTTACACTTCTTTAATAATGAAATAATTCCAACACATTTATGACTGTGAACATCAGGTGTGAAAAAAAAGCAGATTGCAAGGAAACTTGTTAAGACACTTGTACTTGTATCTCTGCAACTGCTAGAAGAAGGTATTATTTCTTGTCATTCGTGCAGCTTCCTGTAGTGTGAAAATTACCTTTAATCTATTAGAAGTAAGCCAATTTCCAAAAACAAAACCAGTGAAGAAAAAAAAAAACACATCTATGATGCTGTGAGTATCCAGAGTGGTGGATGAACAGGTTGGCATCTGTTTACACTGGAACAGGAGAAATCAGGGAATATGTACACCAGGCCATCTGTGCTCATGTAACTTGAGAGATAGATCGCTAGAGGCCCCTTTTCTTTCTTTTCTTTTCTTGTTGTGAGAATGATGGCTCCTAGTTGTGTGAATGTGTTGGTCTCCTCAGGTGTAGATTTGTAGCCCAAGAAATGTAATGGATTTTGATTTTGCAGCAGTGGAGAACTGTTTCATGGTTTATACTACTCTACAGATTATTAATAAAACAAAAAAAAAAAAAATTTTGAGGCTGGTACCACAAGGCTTAAAATAGGTGCTTTTGGCATAATGCAATCACATATGTAGCTTAAAATGATGGGATGCTAATTAGTCTCAATCTGTTCAAGAATGGGAAAATCTACTGTACATATAAAATTATTGAACTTGTAAACATGTTTGAATGTTGACTTACAAGACACTTCAATGACAGAGCTGCATGTGCAAGACAGATGTGAAAGATCAGGCAAGTTACCACAGTCATGATATTGCATTAAATATCATGCATTAAAAAATAGCACATTTAAGGTAAATTTCACCAAATGTCTTGAGAAATTACCATTTGAGAAATGTTTTATCTGTCTACCTCTACGTCTTCATGTAATCGCTGATGGACTTGATGATCATGAGATCATATCTCTGTGTGGACCATACCATCTGGTGTCAACTGCAAATAAAAATCACACTAGATTATTACAATTTACATTTAGCCATTTTAGCAGATGCAAGTGCTAATACATGTCTCAGTTAGCCTAATATAGCCTAACAATAAACTGACTAAACTAACAATAGCCTAAATGTAAACTGAGGTTTCCTATTGGCAGACTAAAGGAGAAATGTTTTAATTCTCTGGTGAACAAATGTGAGTCTAGGTTGTATAATGTAGACAAATGATTTCACTATTCAATTAATTGCTGCTTAAAAGAAAAGGAAAACCTTTAATTGCAATTAAAATTGTGATTGTGACTTAAATGCGATTAAAAAATCCAGGTGTGCTGTGATTGTTTGTAGGGCTGTGCAATGTAAGAACACAGTGCTTCACTCTGAAACACCCAGTGCACATATTTATTTAATGAAATCACAGCCTTTGCAATGTTGTAATCGCATTGATTGTTAGTCTGCAATGTTTTCTAGTTTCCATGTTTTTCTGCCAGTGTTACTTCGCCTTGCCTGCATTGCCTTTGCGTTATTGTTGTTTACGGTATACTCTTTTGTCTTTGCCTGGATATTTCTGCTTGCTGATACTGAACCCTGCCTGCCTGATCACGTTTATCAATAAAGCCCACATTTGGATCCACAATTATACATTGTCACACTTGACATCCTTTAACGTAAAAACCCATCCCTACCTAAAACAAATACATCAAACCCCAAACATGAACGCAAACACCCCAATAAAACCCAACATAATACACACGTCACATCTCACAAGACAGTCTAAGTTAACTAACCACACACATCACACTACAGCGCAAAACCCAATACAAGAAGCCTGGAACAATCAAGCTATGTCAGTGTAGATCCTCTCAGACAACTGCAGCGATTGCACCGCTGGATCATTTTGAAAAAGACAAATTTGTAAAACAGTTGCACAGCTCGTGATTGTGAACTCTCTATGAGCAGTGTTTGGGACACGCTGCAGCTGCCGCAGCTTTGGCACAGATGCTTTTGGACTGTGTAACACTTTGAGAATTAGTGAAAGGTTATGGCTCTGGTATATTTTCTAATGGAAAGATGGAAAGGTCTGCATGACTAAAGTGATGAGCAGAGACAGCTGAGTCTGGGCATTTCTCCCTTTCAGTGATGAAGCAGTGATCTGAAACAGGTATTAGCTGAATCACTGGATGAGGGTGGGTGGGTCGAATATATTTACAGTGAGACTGTAGAAATGTGACAGCTGGTAGAGATTCTACAGTATATCCATGACAAAATTCTGATGTCAATACTTATTCATCTGATATGCATAATCTTTTGTATATGCATCCATGAAGTTAAAGCGAAAGACATCTGTTAAACCACAAATTATTCAGACAACAGATAGATTTTTTTTTTTTTACAGGACACTATAGTTCATTTATGTGAGTAAGGATAGCAAAATAAAGTAAACTGTGACATATTATACCCAAAAAATTCTTCTTACAATGGGCTACCAGTAAAACCGAAAACATTTGGGACCAAATATTGCTCAGATCTGAACATGTTTTGCTTAAGTGGGGTTTTTTTTTTCTCTTCTTGAATTGCTAATGTGAACTTTTACACCACAGACTGAACAAAATTAAGCATTGCTTGGTAATTAGTTGACCTAAACTCGTATTATCTAATTGTATACTAAATTTAAGAGCTGACAACTATTCAACCAAATTCATAAATACCTTTCTATCAAAGTTATCTGACATTATCAAAAAGAATTTGTTCTGACACAGTTTAACTGTTATAGGTTTGTGTAATATTATTAATGTAATAATTATAATTTTGTATATATATTTATAAATTGACAATCTTCTATATAAATATATATATATATAAATATATTGAAAAGAATGGCATTTTTATAATATATACATAATATATTGTGCTTGCTGTAAAGAATTTTGGTCAAACTCCCCAACTCTGCTCCAGTGTAGTGTGAACAAGTTTAGTGGCCAAAAAAAAAAATTCAATCCTGCAGAGGTGAAGCAAATGTACAGTGTGTAAGGGACAGATTGTAGCCAGCTGCAACCAGCTGTGTTAAACACACACACTGGCCACTGTCTGTATATGCTAATTCCAACACAAAGGCAGAAGTCAAATCACATCTACTGAAAATAAAATAAACAATAAAAAACTTTAAAAAGTAATAAAGTAAAAAGAAAAAAATATGTAGAAAGAACAAATCCTAGTGTTTTGCAAATTATATTAGCAGCTGCATGAATTCAAAATGCAGATTTGGATTTAGTATTTATGTTTTCTATACCAATAAACCTGCTTAGATGATAGAGTAAAGATAATCATATGTGTTTTGGACATTCAAACAAAGATATGGATAAGTCATTGTAAGGGGATTTTCCTCAATCAGACTAAACTTGGTGACCCTGATTAAATAAACCCTCTTACTGTCAACAATGACATGCTTAGACTAATCAAACTCAAATTTTTCTCAGAACAAAGAATTGCCTTTCATGCCTGGAAATAAGACAGGGCAACATTCTGTGGCTTTTTAAGTTAAATGCTGTTCTCCCATCATTTCTCTAATGAGATCTTTTGTCCTTCCTTATGTTGGTTGGAAATGGGGAGTGTCAGGTTGACTGACCACATTCTCCACATTCATCTTTAATGATTAGTCTCAGTCATTAGTCGTTCAGTCCAATAATCACCCAAGGCCAGTCTCCTCAACCCCTTTCTGTGATTTTGAAGACTAAGAGATCCAATATGACAACAGGAAAACAATAGAATGCTGACTTCATTAACTCCCTCAGCGAGCACAAACACAACAAACGAACAATCCTACAAAATCCCCAAGAAATAATCTTTTATACCACAGTTTCTGGAAACAAATGATTAAAAAGTAATGTATTACAATATTGCACTCCCTAAAAAGTAATCATAGTTACAAATGTTGTGTTACTTTCACATTACTTTTGCATTTTGGCAAATGTAAAAAGCCTTTTAACAGCAACACTGAAACGAATGAGCCACATGCTGAAGGAAATGTAAATTCAAATGTTTATTGTAGAGGGGGCGATTTTTATTTGAAAAGGTAAGATGCTTGGTTAAACATCATTTTGATAGTCCACTTTAGACATTCTACTTTACAAATACATGCCAACTAGCAGTCATCAGAGTATTAGTAGACTGTCTGCTTAATATCTTCTAACACTTTATTTTGATGGATCCACAACATACTACATACTGACTATAAGAAACTTTGCAAGTGGTGTGGTGGAGTGTCCCAGTATATAGGCCACTGGTGGTCTCCTGTGTTCCCACAGCTGAACTACATGCTGATCTGAATAGACTCACCATGGAAAGTAGATTATGGGGCACTGGGTGCACAGATTAAATGCTGATGAAACCTCTCAACACCACAATGGCTGGCCTGTTTCCCATCGAGAGAGCATAGTGTTGAGTACTAAAACTCCAGCGCTGGCATGTCATTCCTAGTGTTGTCCATCAGATATGTGTTGAATTTCCCAACCATGATTGAGGGGTGCTGTGGTCCTGGAGCTTTCCAAACATTACTGTCCACCTGCCACAGCTTCGTGGGAATGGACTCTAACTATTTGCTGTAACGTTTCATCATAGTAAGGCTCACAATTAAGCACACAAATAAGCTTACATGCGCATAGTCTAACAAAATTATTTATTTATTCAGTATTTTATGTTCATTTATCCAATATAGTCCCATTGGAAAATGTGCCTCAACCTTTTCTTTTTCTTTTTTTTGCAAAACTCCAAAGATGTTTGCATTTTTGCAAAATGCAGTTTCCAGTTGAAATGAACAATGGTGGTAGTAAAACATAAAAAATAATAATAATTATTATTATCATTGTTATTTGGAGCATTTTCTGGCGCAATACAATGTTATTGCTTCAAAACACTTGTTTTAGTTCAAGATGTTTAAACTAATGCATTAAGTGCATTAAATAAATGCATAAAGTGACCAGATTTCTGAAATTAAAAATTGGGGGCATTTCCTAGTTCAGTGGTCAAAATATCATTGAAATCTCACAAATTATTTAATGATTATAAAAAAAAAACAGGGACAATATATGTATTTCTTTTAATTCATTATTTTTTTATATACTATATACTAATACTGTAATGAATAATTATAATGATGTTTTAGGATTAAACTGGCCCTAGATTTTTTTTTTTACAATTTACCACAATTCACATGATATGAAATAGTAAACAACTCATCAAAAATGTTTTACAACAAAATTATGACTTTACAAAAACAGTACAAAAATAAAATAATAAAAATGAGAAAATATGATAAATAAAACTATTTAAGAAATATATGTAACATTTTCCAACTGTACTTAACATTTTCACAAACTGTGAGTGCAGCAATTACTTTCAGATGATAATTTACAATTATACTTTTGCAAATGGATCATTAAGGTACACACAAAGCATATTACGTCTTTAACATGAATCACTAGTACATGACTACCTTAAAACCAATATAATTGGTGATAATTGTGCTTTGTTTTAGTCCCAGTTCGGTTCTTCATGGCTAAAAAAGCAGTGTGTGACCAAATTATGTGTAGCTCGCAGCTCTCCAGCAGGTACCTATATAAAGCAAAACCAATTATGGAAGCAATCTAAAATGGTATGGTTGTTAAGAATGTGTGTTTATTGTACGTTAGATAGCTTTAAAGTAGGTGTTATTTTTGTTATTTTTAAAAGTATTGGAGCATTAACTGTTTATCGGAGGACATTTAATTTTTGAACTACCAAGATACAAACAGCAATGTAACAAAATGCACTCCTGCCTGTAAAAAAAAAAAGATGCCCACATGTTTTTTTTCTTGGTTAGTTTTACAATATGTTCCCTGTGTTGACTGAGTCTGAGAGAGCCAAGTTTTTCATGTATTTTTTTTTTTTCTATTCACTGAAGTGCCCAGAATAGTTGATTCATAAGGGCTGTCAAGTAAGATGAACGTTCTGGAAGGGTTTCATCAGAATAACAGTTGCTGAGCCAGCTGTTCTGCACCGCTGTGTGTGAAGTGAAGTTAAGCAAACTGCCACTGTGTGCCTCAGTGCTGAGTTATGTCTAGTAAATGAAAAAACAAACAAACAAACAAAAAAAACAAGAAAATTCATAGAAAAAAATCAGACCACTCTATTTTTGGGTAAGTCAGTTATTGATTTCATGTGTGTTCCGTTTTGTCTTCTCTTCAGACTGCACAAGCACTATTATTGCTTTGACAGGCAGTCATTAAAAATGCAACATTACTTGTGTGACTCATGAGATCTCAGAAACCCTCTTTATTTATCAGCATCTCCCATTAAATTCTTTTCAACAACTGATTAAAACAGTAATAATACAGTATGTGTGTCTTTTGTGGATTTGTTGACAGCAGTGTGTATGTAAATAATTGATTTGGTGCAGCTGGCTGATGGGTGTTAGAAACAAGAAGACACCCGCTGATGAAGTAGTCTGTCAGATCCTCTTCATTAAGCACCAGTCTCATTTATGAAGGACTGATAATTTCGTCACAATAACAAGGTTTTTTTCCTGTGTTTCTATGGCTCTGTTTTAAATAGTGCAGTAGAAAATAGTGCTTGTCACATGCGTGAGACTCAGCTAAAGCAGTAAAGGTCATGCTACAATTATTCATTGATGTCCATTCACACAAATGCTGGAGGTAAAGTTAAAGTTTGGTGAACTCTGTCCTGTGAATTTGTATCACGTGAAGATGTCTGACCAAGAGAAGAAAAACATTGTATAACTTCTTAGCTAAATTACAAGAATGCACATTTTAAAGTTGAGAGTTGATTGAACATTTTTATGATTTCTACATATTGTGTTAAATGATGTTTTTAAAAAGATGCCTCAGAGGATGACATTATATTACAGTCCTTGCAGTATCTGTAGAAATTTTGTGTACTCCAAGTTTAGTGTGACTGGGGATTATGTTCATAGATTATTTGGGCTATTACCATATCAGATTTACTGTACATGTGGCCAAAAAAATTCATTATAATGATATGATAGAAATTTAAACAGCAACAACAACAATAATAACAATAACAATAATAATGCTATCTGTCAAATGAATCTTTAATTTGTTTTTTGCCACTCATAACAGTAGGAAAACATATCTGTACAAAGATGAACAAAAAGAATGTGACACCTCTAGCAGGCTGCAGTCTAGCACTGCCTTTTTTTATAGAATCAGAACAAAGCTGGTGAGAAACTTTTTTTAGGTGTGGGTAGTTTAAGTAGGGTAGTGTCTGGCTTTTGTCTGTCGTTTAGTGTAATAATTTTGCATGGCAGTACACACTGCTTCTTCCTCTTTATTTATTCATTCATTTAAGTAGTTAGTTTTATGATGCTTAGCAACCAGCAAAGTGCAATACCTCCATCATGTTGGAGGGTCAACCAGATAGTAACTGGCACTGGATTATTTGTGATATTAGAATGTGTGTAGCATCAACATGATATATCAACATGATGGTCTCGTTTAATAATACAGAGTATTTTTATCAGTGTTGTCAATATGTTTACTGTTAATTCTAGGATTGCCTTTTTGAACACTGGATGCATGCAGTGCTGGTTAAAAATTGGCCTTTGTTGGAAGTTACGGGGAAAAAATAAGTGATTAATTAATTTTCTATTCATTCTTCGCACAGATTGTTGATCGGTGCTCCCAAAGCCAGGGCTTTGTCCAATCAGGGAGCCAACATCACAGGTGGGCTGTACGGCTGTGACCTCACCACACATCCTGATGACTGCACTCGAGTGGACTTTGACAATGATGGTACGCAGAAAAACAGACGGCTTACAGATTAAAGATTTTTGCACCAGAAATCTAACCATGTGACCCTGCAAAAAAAGCAGTCATAAGTAGTACGAGTATATTTTAGCAATAGCCAACAATACATTGTACAGGTCAAAATTATAATTTTTTCTTTTATGCCTAAAATCATTAGAATATTAAGTAAAGATTGTGTTCCATGAAGATATTTTGTCAGTGTCTTACCATAAATATATCAAAACGCAATTTTTGATTGGTAATATGCATTGCTAAAAACTTCATTTGGACAAAATTTCTCAATATTTTAATTTGTTTTCACCCTCAGGTTCCAGATTTTCAAATACTAGCCAAATACTGTACAAACCACACATCAACAAATTGACCCTTATGACCCATATATAAATTCAGGCATGTGCTGTAGATGTCTAGTTACTGCTGTGTGGTTGTGTCATTGGTTTCAATGCTTAGCAGTGCCAGTATACTTTGAATTGTAATCATGACCTGGTTTCTGTTCATGGTGACTCTCATAGTTGATGCTCGTGTGGAGAATAAGGAGAACCAGTGGATGGGCGTAACTGTTCAGAGTCAAGGACCTGGAGGCAAGATTGTGGTAGGTCAAGAACATCTTTACCAATAACTGATATATTATTTATCACACAATGTCAATATCATCACAGTACTAGCTTCTTTTCTTTGTGTCTTAGACATGTGCCCATCGCTACCAGCGCCTGTTGTTTCCAAACACCCCCCAAGAGGCACGTGACATCACCGGACGCTGCTACATGCTTAGCCAGGACCTGAGCATCGACAGCCAGTCAGACGAGGATGGAGGGAACTGGAAATTCTGCGAGGGGCGCACCAGGGGTCATGAGAGATTCGGGGCCTGTCAGCAGGGCCTGGCTGCCACCTTCACTAAAGACTACCATTATGTCATCTTCGGAGCACCAGGGGCATACAACTGGAAAGGTAGAAAGACTTTTGATGCAAAAAATAAAACACGTGCACACACACACACACATATATATTGGATTGTTGTAACTGTGAGGTGTAGAAGATCAAAAGTTATATCATGTGACTTGACTGTTGTGGTGAAGTCTGGTTCATCCTGAAACACTACACTTTAGCAGAAATTCACAATTTCTGTGCATCAGAAAGTTAAAGGCTTGGAGCAGAATTATTATGATGGACTGATCCATAAAAATGGCCAGTATTTTTACCTATGTGTTTTATATGCATGGTGACCCCCACTGGTCAGGAGGGGCACTGCAACATCTATTATTCATTATATACACACAATTGCATTCTCTTGAAGAAAAAATCATACTTTTTAAAAAGTACCTATAACTGAAATTATATACTTAATATAAACATACTATAAAAGAATATACTTAAGTGCAAATTGAATGTAATGTTTTCAGTCAATTAACTGTGTTAATTGCAATGAAATTAAAATGCATTATAGTATAATGGTTAAAATTACATATAGGAATGCAACATGTATTTCAGTATAACACATCAAAATAAGTGTACTTCTTTAAAAGATTGGTAAACATGATTTAAAATGTTTTTTAAAGTAAAACTTTTAGTTTGACACCTTTCAAAAGTGTACTCAGTATGCTCTTCTTTAGTGGCGTTTTATTTAATTAATATTATATCATACAAAAATGTGATTTTAAAAATATACTGTATACTTTAAAGGTTTAAAGTACACTACAAGCGCACAATCATTCAAAACAATTAACCACACTTCTTTTTTGCACAAATAACCATTACTCGATCATTTGTTTTCGTGTACCACAATACTCTAGTTGTTTAGCACTCACCCCTTCACTTCTGTTGTCTAGGTATAGTGCGTGTGGAGCAGAAGAACAACACTCTTCTGGAAATGGGCTTGTTTGATGATGGCCCTTACGAGGTGGGGGATGAAAACCGCCTGGATCCAAATCTAGTACCAGTCCCAGCCAACAGTTACTTAGGTGAGTGTGAGAAGCGTGTAAAGATCTGTGTTTGTGTGCACTGTGGTCAGAGACTGCATTGTGATGCTCATGCGTTTGTGATGCTGAATCTCGTGCATGTCCAGGATTCTCTCTGGACTCCGGCCACAGTATCACAGAGAAAGGCAGACTCATCATAGTGTCAGGAGCACCGAGAGCCAATCACAGCGGTGCGGTGGTGTTTCTGCGGACGGAGGGCGAGGTGTCCACCACACTCACACCTGAACACATTCTGGAAGGACCGGGACTCGCATCCTCCTTTGGATATGATGTCGCTGTTGTAGACCTGAATGGAGATGGGTGGGTGACACACAGTGCTGGGAAGTAACTAGTTACATGTAACTAAATTACGTAATTTAATTACGCTTTATTTTAAGGTGTCCTTTTTACACATATTACATACAATTACTACTATAATAACATATAAAGGTGCTGTATGTAAGTTTTTGACTCTACTAAGCATAAGTTAACATACTTGTTTATCTGAAAAACAATGCTATAGTCCTCTGAACATGTGCGTTCCGGGCCAGAATGTCAGTCTCTGTTTTGGTTTGTGAAACCCGCCCAATGCCAGTTTACCTAATTGTATTTTTAGCACCCCGCAGTTGCCAGTTGGCAGAAAACACAGCATATTTAATTTCATTCATCATCATGTGCACTTTTTTCAGTTGGTGTCATCAATATGGCAACCTGCGTGTGCATCAAGTCAAGGTGAAAAAAACCCTCTCCAGTATTTTGAATTTGGACTGCAATACTGCAATAGTTCAACCATTAGGTGTCAATTCTACATACATCTTTAAATATGCGTAATTGTATGCAGTAACCCAAAGCCAAACCCTGATCATAACTCTAACCATATAGCAAGTACACTGCCCTCCAAAAATTTGGAAACACCCTAGAAAAGCGGAGTTTTGGACAATAATGCTTTTTAATTTGTGATAATTTTGCACTGATAAGGGACAACACAAACTATGAAAACATATTTTATTACATAAACAGTT
>JAUMHE010000056.1:1275347-1287937 GCA_032359235.1 Enteromius mattozi
ATGATTCACACTGGTTGGACACTTCTTACGGACATCATGGTCCAGTTCCTCCCATAGTAGCTCAGCTTTGACATGTACAGTACTGTATATATTGCCATTATTATGTATTCAAAATGAAAATTATTATTGCTGGTCTTCAATGATAATGTGAAGTCACTTTAATGTACAGTATTTGCACCAAAAAATTATCAGTGTTTCAGGAATTTAGGATACAGATAGGACAACATGCTCATTTGTTTTATTTCGTTGGGTTTATGTATATACTTTATTTCTTTAAATTAACTGTTTTTTCAAAGGCATTGTTAGATGGCAGTGTTTTCTGTCATAGCTATGCAAAGATCTGATTTCAAATGCACTATTGTAGTAATTAAACTATTTCTTGGTATGGTTTTAAATCAGTGTTTAACCGCAAAATGATTTTAAAGTAAGTCTGATTTTGTGGCCACTGTGCTAAATTATGTAAATTATTATAATCTTAATACAAGGGACAAAGGATTGCGAAAGTGACAGTAATCATTGTTGAGCACTACTGTAAGGTAAGGTTAACCCTGCCTGGTTTACATGTTTGAAAATGATAAACATTTAAAAACATTAGAAATTTAGAAAAGTAATTAAAGCATGATTAAATGTAATCAGTTACATTAATAAAGTCATTGAAAAAGTTACACTACTTATTACATTTTAGATAATTTGTAATCTGTCACCTATTACATTTCCAAAGTAACCTTTCCAAAACTGGTGACACGAGAGCTGTAGGAAATAAACTTGAATTAAGTTGCTGTGATGTGAGCGGGCAGCTGAATTGTGCTGATTGTCCTCCAGCTGGCAGGACGTTGTGGTCGGGGCACCTCAGTTCTTCCAGAGAGATGAAGAGGTGGGTGGAGCTGTGTATGTTTACATCAATAAGGCTGGAAGGTGGAAGGACGTCACTCCTACCCGCCTGAATGGAACGAAAGACTCCATGTTTGGACTGGCTGTGGAGAACATTGGAGACCTCAATCTGGATTCTTTTGAAGGTTGAATGCAGAAGTTGTTTTTTTAGCTTTGGATGCAGAATAATGACTTCTTCAGTTTGTTAAATGTTCTTCCTGCTTGTTTCTCAGATATTGCAGTAGGTGCTCCTTATGCAGACTCAGGGTTTGGTCGCGTGTACATCTACCACGGATCTGCTGACGGCATCAATACCACACCAGCTCAGGTTAGACACTAAAGACTGTCTGTCTCTGTGTTTGCTCTTCTGTCTGCACTTTTAATGGAACATATGTGTGAAAAATTACTTAGATCAAATATTGGTGGGAGTAAAAGGAATAAATGGCACTATGAGACTCCTTTTCCAATGTTTTCCGGTTTAAAAGGTTTTCCATTTTCAGCATGAAAAAAAAAATAGATACTTACTTGGTTTTATACATTAGATATTTAATTGTATATCTAAACCTAATTTGGTTTTGATTCTACTTTGCTTTTGTCTGCTTTAACTTTTTACTCCTTCAGTAAATATATATATATAGTCAGTAGATAGTCAATATAGCTTTCATATTTAGTCTGTATACATATATACCACAAAAACAGTCAAAATGGTACATTTATTCATTTTACATTTTGATTTCTAAGCTTTCCGTTGATGTATGGTTGGTTAGGATAGGGCAATTTTTGGCCAAGATACAACTATTTAAAAAAATAAAAAATAAATATTGAGAAAATCGCCTTTAAAATTGTCCAAATGAAGTTCTTAGCAATGCATATTACTAATCAAAAATTAGGTTTTGATATAGTTATTGCAGGAAATTTACAAAATCTCTTCAGGGAACATGATCTTTACTTAATATCATAATGATTTTTGGCATAAAAGAAAAATCAATCATTTTGACTCATACAGTGTATTGCTGGCTATTGCAAATATATGAGTACTTTTTATGACTGGTTTTGTGCTCCAGGGTCACAAATATGTGTGTGTGTGTGTGTTTGTATATATACACACACATATGTGACCTACAAACACTAATACTTCTGACATGATCTTGTAGATTCTGGAGGGTCAACAGCACAATATTAAGATGTTTGGCTATTCTCTGGCTGGAAACATGGACCTGGATCAGAACTCGTACCCTGATCTCGCTGTGGGCTCGCTCTCTGACACAGTTTTCATATACAGGTGCTGGTCGCTCACTTCTCATGTCAACGTCATTACCTGGAGGTCTTTTGAGATATAGCATGATGTAACATCCCTCTCGTGTGCAGGTCCAAAAATGTTATTAGCATCAAGAAAGACATCAAGGTGACACCAAAGGAGATTGACTTGGTGAAGAAAACATGTGGCAACAGCGTATGGTGAGATTCTAGCATCACTAATAAATAGGCTTGATATTTTGGACTCTAATATTTATGGGTGTTTAATCTTGCATCCTTTATAGCTTGACAGTGGAAGCGTGTTTCTCATATAAAGCAAAGCCCTCCACCTACAACCCTAAACTCAGTAAGTCTGTTTATGCTCTTATATTGACAAACAATCATTATCTATTGTTTTTATTTTTATTCTAAATATTTTAAATTATTTTTATTCTATTATTTTTATTTTTTAATCTGAAAGCCCGACTTTAAAGAGATTGAAGGTTTTAAGCATCAGGTGAGGCAACATAGGCTTATAATAAACAGAATGCTGTCATCCATTGGTGTCAATGCTAATATAGTTATTGTTATCTTTACATTCATTGTTCGTAATGTGAACAGTGGTTATTAATGCTCATATAAGACACTAATAAGATACTACATGCTAGATGTTTACTAATATAAACATTAGCATTTCTTTGTTCTGAGGTCTGAAGCTAAATGTGTTGTTTGTTTGTTCGCCAGCCATCTCCTGTACTCTTGAGGCAGAGTGGTACCGCAGGAAGCTGGGTCTTCCATCTAGGGTTGTGTTTCTGGAGAAGAGCGCGATGGATCAGGACTTCCAGTCGACCGGCATCCTGGAGCTACGAGGACAGAACAAGAAAGCCTGTTACAAGAGCAAACTCAGATTACAAGTAAGTAAAGCTTTAAAGATGTGATGAAACTGAAGTAGCGACAGATCTTTTCTTCCATATTGTGACGTTCATCTGATTGTAGTTAATTATCGAAAAAGAAAACATGCAGGGTGGGACCTTGGTTAGATGAATCTGTTTTTGATTGGCTTGTGAGATGTGGGCGTGGCACTCAAATAACTCTCAGGGGTAAGGTTTAAGTGGATTAAATGATTGGAAAAGTAAGATTTTAAGATGTTTTCTTATACTCATCAAGGCTGCATTTATTTGATCAAAAATACAGAAAAACTGTAATATTGTGAAATATTATTGCAATTTCTAATATTAGTTTCCTTCTTTTTAATACAGCATTGCATTTTCAGCATCATTTTTCCAGTCTGATCATGATTTATTATCAGTGTTGAAACTGTTGTGCTTCTTAATATTTTTTTGGAACCTGTGATAATTTGTTCTTTTATTCTTCGAATAATTAAATGTTAAAAAGAACAGCGTTTATTAAAAACTATAAATATTATTTAACAATATATGTCTTGGATCACTTTGAATCACTTACAAATGGATCACTTTTGACCCATTTAACACATCCTTGCTGAATAAAACTATTAATTTCTTTAAAAATAAAAATAAATACTGACCCCAAATTTTGACTAGTAGTGTATATTACTTTTTAGCTTAAAGAATCCTAAAAAATATATTGTAGGTCCCAAAGAATATTAAGCATTGAAACTGTTTCCAACATTGATTATAAATCATCATATTAGAGTGATTGCTGAAGGATCATGTGACAATGAAAAATGCAGCAATGATGCTGAAAATTCAGCTTTGCTTCACAGGAATAAATTATATTTTAAACTATATTAAAATAGACAAATGTTATTTAAATTGCAACAATATTTCACAAAATTATTTTTTTCTGAATTTTGATCAAATCGTGATGAGCATAAGAAACTTCTTTTAACAAAATGAAAAATCTTATTGATCCCATTTTTGAACAACACTGTTACCAGAGAAAAGCCTGTCATTTTTACCAGAAGATTGAGTCATGACATTTTGATGAAACATTATGATGTCCAAAACATTCTTTCTAAAACATTAAACATATGCATGGATTAGTTGTTCACAATAAGAACTATAGCATGCTTTTACAAAATATATGGCTATTGGTGTGGAAAGTACCAAAATGATCAAAATCTTCTTCCCCTCCAGTGAACTAGTCACTTTTTGACTTTTGACTTTATCAGTTAATCCATTTTTGTTTACAAGAATCATTCATCTACTTTTGTATCATACAGTGCATTGGTGAAACCTGGGTGCACTACTCCTATGATTCTCATTTTGGAATTATGATGACATTTCAGCAGCCTCTGTTTAACTTCTGTTATTAATACATGTTGACTGAGTGGGATCTGCGATGTGCTGGTTTTCAGGAAGGCATCAGGGATAAGCTCAGAGCGATTCCTATCGAGGTGTCTGTGGCCATTCAGAGTGCTAAGAGAGGCAAACGGCAGAGCTCTCTGCCACAACTAACTCCAATCCTGGACTCCACTGTGCCCAACAAGACCATCACTGAGGTATACTCCCACCTCACAATCTCATGAACAGTCTGTACATCTTAAGATGAATAGTCAGTGCATCTTTAGCTCTTATTTTAGAATATAATTGCTGTAACTTAGACTGTAAATGTAATTAATGTAAATATGTTGCCTTATACAATTTTTTTAAGGAACTCAATTAAACTGTGTATTATCCTACATATGTGAGCTGATTAATGAAGCAATATAAAACAACATAGCCTTGAGATTTGATTTGCCGTCTTTCCCGGCCTAGGTGAACTTCCTGAAGGAGGGATGTGGTACAGACAACATCTGTCAGAGTAACCTACAAATGCACTACAGGTTCTGCTACAGGGAGTCCAAACAAGATGTGTTTCCTCCTCTGCCGCTGTGTGTATCAGAAAAACATCACACACTATGAGAACCATACAACACACACCAGCTCACAGATGCTCATTTAGCTCTGTTTACACCTGCTCTTAACAGCTAGTATACAGTGCCATTCAAATGTTTGGGACGAGTAGGATTGAGCAAATGTTTTAATGGAGTCTCTTATGCTTATCTCATCAAGGCTGCATTTATTTAAACAAAATTACTGAAAAAACTGTAATATTGTGAAATATTATTGGAATTTCTTATATTGGTTTCCTATTTTAATATATATGATTTATTTCTTTGACGCAATGCTTAATTGTCTTCGGCCATCACTCCAGTCTTCAGTGTCACATGATCCTTCTGAAATCATTATAATATGCTGATTTTTTTATCAGTGATTAAACTGTTGAGCTGCTTAATATTTTGTTTGGAGCCTGTGATCCTTTTTTTCTTTAAGTCTTTTATGAAAAAAATAAAATAAAATAACAGAATCTATTTAAAATAGAAATCTTTTAACAATGTAACTCTTTAATATTACTTGTTATATATATAACACTTATCATTATATTTATATTATTATATTTAACACTTCCTCGCTGAATAATAATTTCTTCAAAAAAAAAGAAAAAAAAAAAGATAATTTGACCCCAAACTCTTTAATAGTAGTGTATATTGTAACACAAAATTTTCTATTTTGAATAAACTCTGTGTCTATTTTGAATAAAAAATCTGTCAATTTCCACAAAAAATTTCCGCATCACAACTGTTTCCAACACTGATTATAAGGATCATGTGACACTGAAGACTAGAGTAATGATGCTGAAAATTCAGCTTTGCTTCACGGGAATAAAATATATTTTAAAGTATATTAAAATAGAAAACTGTTATTTGAAATAGCAATAATATTTCACAAAGTAATGTTTTTTTCTGTATTTTTGATCAAATAGATACATTCTTAATAAGCAGAAGAAACTTTAAACATTAAAAATGGTACTGATCCTAAGCCTTTGAAAGTGAAAAAGTATGCATTAATAACATATCTGATGTCTACTTAGTAGTAATATATACAAGATCACCAGCTATACACGTTATTAATGCATCATTTTTTAAACACTTAAGAAAAATCTTTATATGCCCCGATACTCTGTTGAATGATAAGTTGATAGGTTTCGTTGTTGGTGTTAAATTTTCGAATCGATCTCTCAGGGAGAATGGTGTGCCAGTGATTTCTCTGAGTGATCAGAAGGACATCGCTCTGGAGGTCACAGTCAGGAACAGGAATGGAGATGATGCTCATGAAGCCAAACTGGTTGGGCATTTTGATGAATCCCTCTCATATTCAGGATTCAGATCTACTGTAAGTGAATCACAAGTCTAATTCTTTATCTTTAGTCAGATGGTTCAGTAAGGGATTCAGTAGATTAAAATGATGTTTTCTTTTATTAATTCAGTCAGTCATCTATGATCCATACTTTACAATGAAGTCCTCACAATAAGAAAACAGCAAACTCTAAATATACGACTGTTATCTGTGCGGTTGTGTAACCAAACCCCTGTCATCCTGTAGGATAAACATGTGATCTGTGCTGCCAATCAGAATGGCTCCCTGACAGACTGCGAGCTGGGAAACCCTTTTAAACGGGATTCAGAGGTCAGCAAATTGATGCAAAGATGCAATTTTACACTATTTCATGAATTGCTATTTTAATACAAACGTGTTTTTGTAGGTAACATTTTATATCATATTGAGCACTGGCAAGATATCACTCGACACCAAAGAGGTTGAGATCGACCTTCAGCTGGAAACGTATGTCTGAAATATCAGTCGCTGTTTGATATATGAACTAAAATGGTACTGTAATTGTATGATGAAAGTGTACTGATATTTCTGTTCTCATACAGAACGAGTTTACAGGAAGGCCTGGGCAAAGTGAAGGCCAAAGCCAAAGTGGTGATTGAACTACTTCTTTCTGTACAAGGGTAAGTTTTATAACTTTATTTAAGGGTGCATGCGCTCTCCATTGAAAACCATTGCTGTCTAGGAGAGAAAGCTGAGACATTTTCTGACTTCATCATTACTTACAGTAATGTTATGCAAGCTGCACTATTATATAGCAGTAGGGTTGGTGGGACTCTTACATTTAAGTGGCAAAGCTTCTAAAGCAAAGGCTGCAAAGACCCAAGCAGGGTTTATCATGAAGTTGTAGAAATACTGAAATCAATACACTGCTGTCGCCTTTGTACTCTTGGGTAAAGCACTTAACCTTAGGTTAAAAGCAACTGTTAATAACTACTAATGTACCGTATCTCTGCCATCACATACTTGAAAAAGAAGTAGACTTTAGCACACTTATTGAGTACTTATTGCTGAAGCAATACACCTTAAAAGAATTTACTGAGAATTGAATGTTCTTGATGATTGCAATCAAATAAAATATGTTATATTATATTCAATTAGCTGAATTTTAGAGTGCTTTTGATCCACTATATATATATATATATATATATATATATTCATTTCCAGTTCAGTTTTAAAGTGCATGTCAGATTGTGCAAAGGACTTATAGTGTGTGTGTGTGTGTGTGTGTATTAAAGTGTACTCTCTTCACACACAAGTTGCCTTTTATTTCATCAATATTATATTATCTGCAGGTACCTTTTAATATGTAGTTTTATGTAAGTGCACTTCTTTTTTACAGTGACCTGTATGCACTTGTCCAGTCACATTGTGTCAGCAAGTATGTTGTATCAGATTTTCTTGTGGTTTATCAGGGTTGCCAAGCCGTCTCAGGTCTATTTTGGAGGTGAAGTCAGAGGCATGAGCGCTATGAAGACAGAGGAAGAAGTCGGCAGCTTGGTCGAATATGAATTCAGAGTAAACGCAAAAGAAGTTTTAAATAATCTACCTTTTTATACATCACTTCAGGTACTTTTGAAAAGCTCTGTTTTAAACTTAATATTACATTTTTTTCAGGTGATTAATTTGGGAAAGCCTCTGAAATCTTTTGGAACGGCATCCCTAAACATCCAGTGGCCTAAAGAAAGCTCTGTGGGGAAATGGCTGCTGTATCTGATGAAGATCAACACTATGGACCTGCAGTTAGTCACCTGTTCACCTGAGAGAGAGATAAACCCTCTCAGACTGAGCGAGGTACCAAACCCTATTAGTTCACATCTGAATGAACGCTGTCGAAACATTCTGATGCTTTTCAGTGTTTGAAACGGCTCAAAATATTATGCTAGATTGAGGAAACACAGACTGAGATTGATGATCAAACACATCTGTCATACCTTTAGGAGTCAACCTCAACCAGGAGAAAGCGTGAGCTGGAGGAACGGAAACCAACTGAAGGCAGTAAAACATCCCTCTTCCCTGACAAACGCAAGCACAAGATTCTGGTAATGAGGCTGAGTTATGTTACCCTGGAACACAAAACTTGCCTTAATCGCTGGGGTATATTTATAGCAATAGCCAAAAATAAGTTGGAAGGGTCAACATTTAGTTTTTTTTATGCCAAAAATCATTAGTATATTTAGTAAAGATCATGTTCCATGAAAATATTCTGTAAATTTCTTACTGTAAATATATCAAAACTTAATTGTTGATTGATTAGTTATATGGATTAATAAGAACTTTTGGGCAAATTTTAAATGTAAAGAATTTAGATTTTTTTTATTGGACCCTCAGATTCCAGATTATCAAATAGTTGTATGTTTATTCAGCTTTTAGATGATGTCTTTGAAAATTGTGGTGAACAATCATTTTTAGCAATGCTATAGAACCAAACATCTTGAACTGAATGTTGTTTTCCTCGTAGACATGCAGTGGAGATGCCAGATGTGTGGAGATCAAATGCCCTCTACAGGGCTTGGACAGCACTGCGGTCATCATTCTGAAATCCCGGCTGTGGAACTCCACTTTCCTTGAAGTAAGCCTTACTTAGTAAGGACAATAAAGAGTGCTTATTTTGTTCCTTTTGAAAGGATGTCTTTAAAGCATTCTGTTTCGTTTCCTCTCTAAAACAGGATTATGTGTCCTACAATTACCTCGATATAATAGTGAAGGCCTCCATAAGTCTGGATGTTTCTGCCAAGAACATCATCCTTAAAAAACCTGAGACCCAGGTAACAGTTTCCTGTTTATGTTAAATCTGACATTTAAGCCATTAATAGATGTAGATTTAAATACTGAGTGAGTCAACACAACAGCTAGACTTACTGTAGATGTGATGTCCAGGTGAGGCTGACCGTGTTCCCGGAGACGACCGTGACCCCGTTCGGAGGCATCCCGTGGTGGATCATTCTGGTGGCTGTTTTAGCTGGAATACTAATGCTGGCTCTTCTAGTTCTGTTACTCTGGAAGGTAATAAAACCACGGCATGTACATACATAGAGTAAATTAACCACTAGGTTAAGAGTTCTTTAAGAAGTATTTCTGGTGAAAAGCTTCTATTTGGATTTTTCCATTCTAATTTCTCTTTACTCCTTTAAAAGTCCTAAAAAAGTATTTGGAGACCTGCACTACTCTGAATGTCATTTCATTAAACAAAACAAAAATCAAGGTATCAGTAAAAAAAAAAGGAAAATATACTTTGTATGCAATAAAATAACATTTAAAAACATTTACACTTTTAGAAAACAATATTTTTTAAAAGAACATACTTGCAAACTATAGAGCATGCTAATTGCATTTAAATGAAACTGTATTAATTGATATGAAATGCAGTTAGTTTAACTCTTCAATGATTTCAGACCCACAGAACTCAAATACGTCTTTATGTACTTTCATCATTTTAATTTCTTTGAGTCAGTTAAAGTGAACTGCCAAACCAAATAGCATTATTTATAGTAAAATAGAATTTCAGTTGAAATGTATTTAAATAAATTTGAATTTACACATTTGTAATGATGCTACAATTTAAAATATATCAACTTTAAATGTAATATCCAATAAACAGCAGTTAAAATTATTACTTTACATGAGCTTTAGTATAATCAACACATCAAAATAAGTGTACTTCAACTCACAAAAAAAGATTATGATTTAAAATACATTTTTAAAGTAAAATGTTTTTAAAAGTCCACTTAAGTGTAAGATATACACTTAAGTGGTGTTTTACTTCATTAATTATTGGCTATATTATGTGCAAGTAGAGTTTTTCTTTTTAAATATACTTTAAGGATTTGAAGTACACTACAAGTGCATATTCAATAAAATTTCACAAACTTCACAAGGGGTTAGTGAATAACGTTGATAGTTAATGTAAAGAATAATAAATAAATAAATAAGTGCATCTGCTAAATGTCTAAATTTAATGTGATTCTTTCTATACATGTAATGTGGTTCCTCTACTAGAACTTGAGGAGAACCGACTTCATAAATCCACTAAATATCACCACTTTAATTTATTAAAAGACGTTTTGCAAAAAGTGCAGCAAAATGATCCTGCAGCATTTGAGTGCAGATGACACTGCCTTTAATATAATAATGCATTGACATTCACACATTTTTATTCAGGTTTATTGGCCAAATACCTTTTGTAACCAGCAGATTAATCATATGCAAAGATGTGTTTGCAATGTTTGCAATGACCCCTGAATTTGCCCCCTCTGTAGTGCGGTTTCTTCAAGCGGGCCCAGAAGGACGAGTATGATGCTGCTTTTCACAAAGCTGAGATTCACACTCAGCCCTCAGACAAACAGTCCACTGAGGCCTAGCTCTCCTTACCAGGGTAAAACACCATCGCTGCAGCAGATTGGTGTCTGCATGACGCGTGGCCTAACTCACTAACTCATCCTGTGCTTTGTCAGAAGGAAGGAAAAGACCCATGCTGCACAGTGTGCTTCGCTCTTTCCGTGTGAAGCTCAGTTTTGCTTTGTATTGTGTCGATGGATCTGCTTCTCCATGTCCTGTTTTGTTAAGCATGTCCCGTCTCTGTGTTCTCCAAAGCACATAAACACAGAATGATTTTTAAGTCCAGTTTTCTTAATGCGCTTCTGTTTTTTTTCTCTGTCAGTGTGGATTTTTCAAGCGCTCCAAATATGAGGACAGCGTTCCGAAATATCACGCGGTGAGGATTCGTAAGGAGTCACGTCTCTTAAAAGATGGAAAGGACATGTTAGATCCTTTGGAGAAGAAGCAATGGATGACCACATGGAATGAGAATGAGAGCTACTCGTGAGACTGTCTCTGCATTTTCTGTGGACAATTTGCTGCCATCAGGCATCTCTGGTTATGAAAGTTTCAGAGGAATCCACCTCTGCACAATCTGTGAGCCCACTGTTAAAGAGATGCCTTTACATATCCATAGATTTCTGGTAACTAAAGGCTAAAGACTGACACTCGGATATCTCTGGGCTTTTTGTTTGCAATGCCACCCCTTTAAAAAGTGTTTGTATATTTTTGGAAGATGCATGAGATGCCAAGACTGAATTGTCTTGATTTTCTTTGTAAATATTTTACAATGCAGTTTATTTATTTTGTCTTGTAATTTTGTACTAAGATGCCTACTGTGCATGAACTTCCCAAAGATTATTTTTCATGTATTTCGGTAACTGTAAATTAGATTGAATGTTTTAAGGCCTGCCAGGTGAAACTCAGGTGAGTGTCAGAAGAGAAAAAAACAAATAAAAGAGTCAATGAGTTACTACTGAAAAATGTTGTTTGACCCAAAACACTTTGACAGCACATTTGATGGATTTTAAACCTGCCAAATCATGCCAAAATCTAAACTTTTCTTGCTAATAATCATATTTGAAGTTTGTTGCCACCTATTGGTCAGCGATAAAGTTAGAATACCATTAAAGTGGCATTCAGCTGTTCTTTAGTACATTACATTTACATTTAGCAGACACTTTTTACCACAGCTTCTAACAAATAAGGAAAATGGAAGCAATCAAAATCAACAAAAGAGCAATGATATGTAAGTGCTATAGCCCATACCCCTGTTTTTGGTCATTGTCGATCTGTTTTCTGGCTTAAGGACTGCTTCTTTGACTACACAGATGTTGATTATCTGCTGGTAAAACACGATAATAAGTGTTTAAGTGTAATTTTCACTTGTCACCAAACTAAACTATGCTACTAGCTTTCATTCGTCAGCTAATGAACCACTGAGGATTGTCTGACGTTTTGTGTAACACCGCAGGTCACATTATTTCAACATGGCAAAATATACACTGAGGGGGTTTTCCACACCTAATTAAAACATGTTTATATAGAAAACTGTGAGTATAGTCTTCATCGCATGTGAGTGTGTGCCATTCAGATGATGCTTCACAAAAATACTTTAGCAGCAAACTACTAAATGCACTTTTAAAATACTCAGCCAACATCAGTATCCTATGGGCCTAAGGAAATTGTCTTGATTAAATATGAATAGAATCACTCACTGTCACTGAATTATTAGTTCACAGTCAAAAAATGTGCAAGATTTTTAACTTTAGGGGTACAACAGCCTGTCATCGGTGCAGTACTGCTTCACCACTAAGAGTCTATATTAGTACCATAAGAGCACATACAGAAAAGTTTCCAATCGACTGTTGGAGAACCATTTCAGGTGACTACATCTTGAAGCTCATCGAGAGAATGCCAAGAGTGTGCAAAGCAGTAATCAGAGCAAAGGGTGGCTATTTTGAAGAAACT